>JAGFZM010000173.1:673379-745452 GCA_017657215.1 Limnothrissa miodon | reverse complement strand
CACACACACACACACACACACACACACACACAAGCAAGCTCTTTTTCTAGTTTTGCACAAATGGAACTCAGGAAGTGTGTTACTCACTCTGAAACCAAAGCTGGTGAGGAACTTAGTTGCTCAGCATTATGGGGGACTCTGGTGAGAAGTCCACCAGTACAAAGATCCCTTTTCATTCCAAAGAACTTCAGAACTTGAGAGTAGAACTGAGACAAACAACTAATTAACAACTAATTAAACGTTTTTATTTATTATTTTGTAAAGTTGGGTAACATATGACATGAAACTGTTTAAGATAATTATTAAAAAAAGAATATTAAAGTAGCTCCAATTAAGTTTTTTATTCAAGGATTTTCCCAGGTATGTTACTGTTGTACTGTTGTAAATATGAATAACATCCAGAAGAGACACAGAGAAGTTGTCTGTCTGTAAATGCAATTCATTAAATCAAAATAAGCATCTAGCAAAGTTCACCAAAAGGCCCTGAAGCAAAGCCCAAACACGAAAACATTCCTGAGACAGGCATCTCATGCACGCTTACTGCTCCCAAGACTGACTAAGCGCCAGCAAATTAAAAAGGTTAGAACACTTCTGCACCTCTGTGTTGATTTAATTTATCATCTAGCCATAGGTCAAAATAGCCAAAAATAGCTGATTTGGACTACGTGCTAAATATATTCATTTAAGGTATGCAGTCAGGTTTAAGCCTGTAGTTATAGAGAGTGTTAGAAGAGTTATAGTAGAAATAGCATAGATATAGTAATTATAATATTAGTAGAAATAGTATACTCAGTACTTTTTATTGACATGATATGAGGGGCAGATTACAAAGTAACACAGTATGTGTAGAAATATCTTGAATGGTCATGACATCCTGGGCCATGTGAAGAAGGTGTTATTGATGTCTCTCTTTCTCTCTCTCTCTCTCTCTCTCTCTCTTCATCCTCCCAGGAGGCTGTGCGGGTCCTGATCCGCCACTCAGCGGACGTGAATGCCCGCGACAAGAACTGGCAGACACCGCTGCACGTCGCCGCTGCCAACAAAGCGCTCCGTTGCGCCGAGGTCATCATCCCGCTGCTCAGCAGCGTCAACGTGTCTGACCGCGGGGGTCGCACCGCCTTGCACCACGCCGCTCTCAATGGCCACACCGAGGTAACGCTGTCATTCCATTCGGTTTGCTTGTCTGTGATACTCACACTGGACAGTAGCGTGTAAACAAGAAGTGGCTCATATCGTCTGTTTCTGGGTTGAGCAGTTTTGTGGCTTAGTCATTTCCATACCTGTCAGTAGCAATGCACTATCCATAGAATGCATATAGGAAGAGTAATGAGATGGGTTGGATTTGATTTAATTATCTTATGGTTTCCTGCATTCATCAAACAGTATCATGATTTAAAAACAGTAAGGGATTAGCTTGTTTTGATTTAATTCAGCCTACCTATAAGAGAACCTAGGCTTTTTGAGATTAATATTTCCCTTCAAACGAACTGTATTTGAGGAAGGCCAAAACAAATTTAGCTGAGTCACTTAGCTATTCTGATCTTGTGGCTCATTCTAGCGGGTGTGTTAGTAGTTTGTGGAATGCGCCTTTCGCAGATTTACGCGCAGAGGCACAGTCATGGGTTGTGTGTTTCATTTTAGTAGCTTAAATCTCTTAGCTTCTCGTAGGCTGATGCTTTGTCATCCCACAGAGGATTTAGAGCAGTGCTGGTAAAGAAAACTGGGACTCGCCCACGTATGTGTAAATGTACACACAAGTAAACACACCTATGCGCATTGACTGATGCCCACACAGATACTCTCACTCCTTTTAAAATAGATCATCTGTGTCACACACCTACACACATGCACGCATACACACACACACACACAAACACACACACACACACACGACAATAGGTCTTGAGAAACAGGCAGACCATGACGCATACTGACTCACAACTGTTCGCCTGCTGTGCCTGATCCATCAACTCCTCTTATTCCCTCTTCATCTCTCTCTCTCTCTCTCCCTCTTTCTCTATCTTCCTCTCCCCATCCTGTCTCTGTCACCATCTCCTTTAGCCACCCTCATTTTATTCATGTTTCTGTTGTAGATGGTCAGCCTGCTGCTCGCTAAGGGGGCCAACATAAATGCCTTTGATAAGAAAGATGGCCGGGCACTTCACTGGGCTGCATACATGGGTGAGTGGTTTGAGAACAAGATGAGGTTTTCCCAAAGGTGTAGTAGGGGGATGTTTTGGGTGTGAGCAGGCGATTTTAATGAAGCTTAATTGTAGTTAAATGTCCCTTTATGATATACAGTACATTGATCAGTACATTGCATGATTATGGTCTTTCTGAATTGGGGTACTCAATAGGAGGGCCATGGTCTGGATACAGACGCAAATGTGATTTCACCCAGGCCCAGCTCTATCCTGTCCGCTGGTAATAATCAGTGTGCTAATTATCCATCGTACATTTGATATTTTTACGGGTTTTCGGTATTTTTTGTTTTTTTCTGTTCAAATGTACATAATTGACATGTGCTTGTTTTAGCCTTGTACCCTTGTTCTATAATATTACGTTGCCTTTGTTTATAACAATAATGGGTTTGTGGGTGAGTGAACATACACTTGGTATCACTAGAAAAAAAATGCCATATTGATTTATTATGTTATAAACCCATAATATTAAAACAGTGATAGATACATAAATTATTTGTTCCAAGAAGTAGGGGCCATGTGTCCAATGTCCAGTCCACCACTGGGTTCATTTGTTTTGATTGGGGATTTGTGGTCTGAAATGAATCACTACCAGATTAGTTCATAGTCTATTACTATGTTACATCATCATATGGTAAAACAGAAGCAGAAATACTCTGTATTCGGCATAATTCTCTTTCGAGCATTAAGAACACTGCAAAATAATTCCTATATTATTTCCACCTTTATAAAACAGAAGTCTCTGTCTTGACATCCCTGTTGCTTAGTCCTGATGGTGAGTGATGGCTTGTGTCTAAAACAGGTCACCTGGATGTGGTGTGTCTGCTGGTGAGTCAGGGTGCTGAAGTAAGCTGCAAGGACAAGCGAGGCTACACTCCTCTCCACGCCGCTGCCTCCAACGGACAGATCGCTGTGGTCAAGCACCTGCTCAACTTGTCTGTGGAGGTAGCTCAAAGCCGTGTGTGTTCACACACTTCACAATCGTATATACGTACAAAACACGGGTTGAACCCACTGTATGTATGTGTCACTGTCTGTATTTACTGAGGCTGTGCACACCCATACTGTACTTGTGTACTTGAGCCCAAATAACTAAAGAAACAACCAAGCCAAATGATGCAGCCAAAATGCACATTAAAAAGTGCATGTAAAGGAAGTCACAGGTCTATACGCTGTGTGTGTGTGTACTGTGTGTGTAGGCGAAGTCTTTACCTTATAACTTTTCCTTTTGCCCTGCTGAACGCCCCTCTTGCCGTGACCCTGGACAACACGCAGATTGACGAGGCGAACGCGTTCGGCAACACCGCGCTGCACGTGGCCTGTTTCAATGGGCAGGATGCGGTGGTGAGCGAGCTCATCGACTACGGTGCCAACGTGAGCCAACCCAACAACAAGGGCTTCACGCCGCTGCACTTCGCCGCCGCCTCCACACATGGCGCCCTCTGCCTGGAGTTCCTGGTCAACAACGGAGCCGACGTCAACGTGCAGGTGGGTGGGATGCCCGCATGTTTGCGACAGGTTTCCGTGACGCCCGTGTTGTCTGAGACTTTGATGCTAGCAGTGAAGCTCCATGAAAGCTTGCCTTGTCCTGATGCCCTCGTGCAGGTGGGTGGGATTCATGTGTATGTGTTTCTATCTGCTGTCTAAGGGCATCTTATCTGAGATGAAGGGGCTCTTTTAAGGCTTGTCTTGGCTTGTATTCAGGATCATCTTCTCACATTTTTACAGGCACTTGACTCCTATTGATGCCCTATATGGTATCCTATATTTTATGTTATTCAGTATTTAGTATCCTAAGTAATTGAATGAGGAATGTTGAGTATTTAGTGTCCTCGGTAGTAATTGAGTAATGCATGCTCAGGATTAGTGCCCTAGGTAGTGATTGAACAAAGTATGTTTAGTAGTTGGTGCCCTAGGTAGTGATTGAGTGAAGGATCTTTAGTAGTTAGTGCCCTAGGTAGGAATTGAGTAATAAATGCTCAGTGTTAGTGCCCTAGGTAGTGACTGAGCAAAGTATGTTTAGTAGTTAATGCCCTAGGTAATGATTGAGTAATGTCTGTTCAGCACCCAGGGCTGTTTTTTTTTTACCTCTGCTGTGTCTGTGCTGTGTTTGTCTGGGTATTTGTCCTTATTTGGTGACCTTGCAGCCAACTTCTTCTTTGCCAATTCCTCCTTTTGCCGAGTCTGATTCCTCTCTTCTCTCTCCCTGCCTGTCGTGCCCTGAGATTTTTTGTTTTGCTTTTTTACTCTTTGCAAGGCCTTTGTTTGATTGTGTCCTCTCTTCCCCCCCAGAGTCGTGATGGCAAGAGTCCTCTCCACATGACCGCTGTCCACGGGCGCTTCACTCGCTCGCAGACACTCATCCAGAATGGTGAGATACCCTGTCCGTCAAACACACACACTGCACTTGCACCGTCCTTGATAGTGGATACAATAAAAAGATGGTTATGATGATGAGGATGCAGGTTGTATAAAATAGATATGTTATTGAACATAAAGGATGTGTGATGAAACATGAAGTGAATGAGTTTGTATTGTTTGATATCATGTTGATGTGTACAATCAGGTGGAGAGATTGACTGCATGGACAAGGATGGGAATACTCCTCTGCACATCGCTGCCCACTACGGCCATGAGCTCCTTATCAATACACTCATTACTAGTGGAGCAGACTGCACCAGGTGTGTGTGTGTGTGTGTGTGTGAGAGAGAGAGAGAGACAGAGAGAGAGAGACTTTTGATTATTGGCCATTTCTGTCTATGTCACTTTACCTCATTCATTCATCAAGTCTGGCTTTTGACTGTTATACAGTTAATTTCACTTAAAACTTGAACAGAGTCAGTGTCACCCAGCCCACAGTGTTTAAAGAAAAAACTCCTGGTGGATACACTGTTTTTTAAAGAGGGCTCTTTCTGTTCCTGTTCCTGATTAGGCGAGGGGTGCATGGCATGTTCCCCTTACACCTAGCGGCACTGAACGCCCATGCTGACTGCTGCCGGAAGCTTCTCTCCTCAGGTACCCGGGGGTCTCTGTTAGCTAGAGCCAAACCAGTGGGGTGGGTCTGATGTTCTCAAACTTTGGTTCTGGGCCTATTTGAAGCAATCCTTAATCATGGAGATTATTGAAAGTGTCTATTTTCTTATGTCTGTTAATGTCTATTTCTTTGTCATGATGTCTGTGTCTTATATGCAACTGTGAAACATTACTGAGATTGCTAGCACTGCAATACCCAAGGCTGTGGTTAAATCTTCCCTGCAGTGTTTTCTTTTATATGTGTTGGAGTGGAGGCGGGGTTACTATTTGGTTTCTGTCCTCATCTATGTATGATAATTCACCTTTGACCTCCTTGTGTGTGTACCACCAGCAGTATAGCGTGTGATTGTCTCTGTAGATAGTCTAGTGCTCCCTGTGCCTCTGTCCCGTGAGTTTTAGCACGTCCTCTACATGCCTGTGTCTGGTCACATTGGACCTGTTTGACTTCTGCACTAACCCCTAGTCTTCTCTTTCCACCTCTCTTTTCTTCCTCTCTCTCCCTCTCTCTCTCTCTCTCTTTCCTCCGTCTTCACGCTGTGTCCTGTGTCCTCCCCTTCCTCCTCCTCTTCCTGGTCTGGCTGTGCACTGTGGCTGTCTGTGTCGGGGGGGCTCTCCTCTTCGTCCTTCTACGTTCCTCTCCCCTGCCTCTCCACCGTGCCTCTCCTCCGTCCCCTCCCTCTGTCCAATCAGGGCGGAGGTATAGCATAATGTGCCCCCTCAGTAATGACTCGGTCCTGTCTGCAGGCTTCCAGATAGACACTCCTGACAGCCTGGGAAGGACCTGTCTGCATGCAGCGGCCGCTGGGGGGTGAGTGTTACCGTGTGTGGGTGTGTGTGTTAGTGTGTGTGTGTGTATGTATGTCTGTGCGCGTGTGTGAGAGAGATAGAGAGGAATCATTTGTGTGTGTGTGTGCGCGTGTGTGTGTGTGTGTGTGTGTGTGTGTGTGTGTGTGTGTGTGTGTTTGAGTGTATGTGTGTGTTAGTGTGTGGGTGTGTGTGTGTATGTGTGTGCGTGGGTATGTGCATGTCTGTATGTGTGTGTGTCAGTGTGGGTGCCTGTATGTATGTATGTCTGTGTGTGTGTGTGTGAGACAGAGAGAAATCATTTGTGAATGTGTCAGTGTGTCTCTGATTCATTTTGATGATCTGTGTGCATTTAGCTGATATGTTCTCTTCTCAACCCCCATCCCTCCATCCCTTTCTCTTTGCCCACCACCCTTCCCCCTCCTCTCACCCCTTCTTTCTCACTCTTCCTCTCTCAGTAATGTGGAGTGTGTGAAGTTGCTTCTCAGTAGTGGCGCTGATCACAACCGGCGAGACAACTGTGGCAGGTGAGTGTCTAAGTATATACATGTGTGTGACTGTGTATGTGTGGGTGTGATGTGGGTGTTAGGTGAGTTGGGAAGTGGGTTTGATGGGTAAGCAGGTGTATGTGTATGTGTGTGTGTGTAAACATGTGTATGTGTGTGTGTATATGTTGGTGTGTGCTGTGAGAGAGAGCAGGAGGGGAATTGAAGGCTGTTCATAGGGAACATCAGAAACGGAAACTCTGGCCCTCATTTAGCTGTGCTATTTCCGTGCACCCTGCTTTGCTTTGTTATGGGCAGCTGTGTGAGTGATCAGAGAAAAAGAACAGATCTGCAGACTGCAGATTCAGCAGATTTTCATCTGTTTCCAAAACAAGACACAACATTATATCTCTGTAGCATACCATAGTGCTGGCTGTGCATTTGTTCTCCAGGTGTGTGCATGTGTGTGTGTGCGTCTGTGTGTATGTGTGTGCAAGTGTGAGTGTGCTCATATGATATTAAGTGTTTGTATGTTTTCTCAGGACCCCTCTCCACTATGCAGCTGCCAATCGTCACTTCCAGTGCCTGGAGAGACTTGTGTCGTGTGGCCCCTGCATAAATGCCACCGACCAGTGGGGGCGCTCTCCCTTGCACTACGCTGCTGCCTCTGACCTTGACAGAAGGTACGACAAGGGAGATGATCTTTGTGTCAAATAGGAAACTCTTAATGTACAAACTTCATGGCTCACTCTTCCACATTGTTTATGTGGATGATAACACGTCAGTGGCTCTCTGTGTGGAAACTACCATCACACATGTAAAAGGGCCAGCGATGCACACCCACATACATGTGAATGAGTCAGCTTATAGTTTACTGTATTTATGGCTGGTACATACATACAGTTAACAATTAATACAGAAATTAGTGTGCCCCACAACTAGAAAAAATAGATGTGGTTCACACACAGAAATGCGCGCGCACACACACACACACACACACTTACACTCTCCATCTCAAGAGATACCAGTAGAGGGCCTGCCTAACCTGCTGTTGCCACGGCAACTTAAAGCTATTTTTAAAACTCTGTGTGGGGAGATGCAGCAGTGCTTTTATTTTAAAGCAGGCACAGCTGTTGTACCACATGACCGGTTGGAAATGGACTTGAAGGCCGCATGAATAGTCAGAGCTTCTCTATGAGGTTTCAAGGGGGAAATGACAATAATTGATTGGCCATCTAATCTGTGGTGGCTATTCACAAAAGCACAGTTTAATTTCCATTTAGCGTTAGTGCTTCACGGTAGATAGTTGCTGGTGTTCAAAAGGTTGCATTACGCAGCTGATATGCCACTGTTAAGGACCATGAACAATGATATGATGATTCAAAGCCAAACGGATCTATCTGTGCCAGAACCACTTGACTGAGAAACAACCTTATCCCACAGGCAGAACAAATGCTGAACACCCCACATGTGTGTGCGTGTGCATACACACATACACACACAGACACACACACACACACACACATTAAAAAAGGCACTTCATATGGATGATGCTAAAGACTGAACACCAATCATTTACATTTTTACTATTTATATTTATTACCATGGATCAGGGAGAAACATCATCTTGTTTTTGTACATTTAGCAGAAGAATCAACCATAAATCTGACTTGACTTCACTTGATAAACATCTGTACTTCTGTAAAATACAGAAAATAAAATGCCTATTCTACAACAATATGTATGCTGTTTGTGAAACTGTGAAGACTTAACCAATGATCGTTTAGATGATCTTGGGCTAATTGAAATGTGTAAACTGTGTATGCTTGCAGACGGCGTGTGGTGTTAGAGCCTGAAAGCGATGGGGTCCAAGCAGAGAAAGAGAAGGAGGCTGCACTGTAAGTTTCTGCTCACTTCCTCCCTTCTCCCATAAGGTGTGTTAACCTTCCAGCTCAGATAAATGACTACTGTTATCTGATGCTTAAACATAGAATTAGTTTAAGCAATTAATCCACATCAGTGACGTCATACCATTGGCTTTGGGTGGTTAGGTTTTAGTGTTTATGTGCACACACACACACACATATGCATATGCAGGTGCCTGTTGAAAAGAGAAACTATGATTGGTCTATGTGATTGTCTAGGTGCCTGGAGTTTCTGTTGCAGAGTGGCGCTACGGCGTCCCTGAAGGACAAACAGGGCTACAATCCAGTCCATTATGCTGCAGCCTATGGCCACAGAAATTGTCTGAAGCTGGTAAGAAATTGTTTGTACATTCCCACACAAATACAAATTCATGATAATAGTTAAAATATAATATATTGTTTATTCAAAAGAATTTCAGCGTCAGTGTTAAAAATGCTTGCTGTTATTGCACTGCACAATTGCTCCTGGATGAAGGCTGGCGCCTTGCATGGTAGTCTCCACTGGTGTGTGTGTGTGTGAATTTGTGTGTGATTGGGTGAATGCCATAAACAGGCAGCGCGTGTAAAAAAAAGCGGCCTCTGGCTCTCCCGACCGTACGCATCACTGTGGGATAGCTATGTCCTATATATGAAGAGAAATTGACAATAAACAGACTTACATCCAAATATGTTGTCTGTAAATATTCTTATTCCTTCATGGTAGTCATAGTGTTCAGTTTAAGGTAACTGGACTTCTTTTGGAGCTTGAAAGCATTTCACTTTCTACCCAGAAAGCTTTGGAATCGATGAAGCTTTTTGGATACAGTAGAAAATGAAATGTTGTTGCCATTTATAAAGCACAAAGGGATAAAAATATGTTGTCCAAAGTACGTCTATTTTAAGACGGTTAAAAATATGAGGTTTCCTACCCCAAAGCATCTTGTGCTGTCAAATACAGAAATGCCCTATAGTGTTATGTGCGGTAATCATAAAGTAAGACTGTTCCATAACTGTTCTCTGTGCATTGTTTAAAGCTTCTTGACCGTGACGAGAACCATGAGGAGGACTCTGAGGCCTCTGCATCAAGGAGTCCCCTTCACTTGGCCGTATGTGTCACCGGCAGACAAACTAGTGTCACTGATATTTTTTAGTACATCTGGTTAAGTAAACAATGAATTTGCTTGTGTTTTGCCTGTGTAATTGCATGCAAATACTTCTGCACTGTATGTGTGTGAGTGTATAGCCAGGATAGGCTGTATAATCTCTGGTATAATCCACAAATACTTAGAATTCTGGTTTTGACATTAAGCCCAGGCATACAGCCTGTTCCTTAATTTATTAGGCATATATATATACAAAATACAATTTGGAGAAATAGTAGACTTTAATTTAAATGTGCGTGTATGTGTGTGTGTGTGTGTGTGTGTGTATATGTATATGTGTGTGTAGGCGTATCACGGCCATGCGCAGGCCCTGGAGGTGCTGTTGGAGCGTCCGTGTGAGGTGGACCAAATGAACGAGCTCGGACGGACTCCACTGGCCCTGGCGGCCCTCAGGGGCCACACGGACTGTGCCCTCACGTTGCTCAGCCACGGGGCCTCACCCAGGACCACTGACACGCCCCGCGGACGCACGCCCGTACACCTGGCAGGTGAGGGCATGAACCTCAAGATTATAATGCAAGACATCTGGGAGGAACTGAAATAAAACTAACCCCTATGAATCCAAAGACGTTTAGGACGATTTCCTTAACATAGACTGGGACTAGTCCTAGAATACAATTGAAAAAAAAAATACGAAGTTAAGCTTTGAAAGGCTTTTAGTTTAACTTTTAGACCATGGTCAATGACTTTTTGTTTGTACGGGAAGGTGGCTTATAGACAGACTGATATTTGCAAAACATGGAACTGTTGTCCAGTAGGTGCCATCTCGGTCTTACCTCCCATGTGCTGTTATCCCGTTGTTGTTGAGTGTGAGCTTCTCCTGCCCGCTGTCTCGTGGCAACAAACTGCCTAATTCTTCAGCCTCATGTTGTTACGTGACTCAAAGAGCAAAATAGAGAGTCATGCTCAGCTTGTAACTGGCGACGGTCAAGTTAACGAGGCCATCATCTGACTAGCAGCATGCCATTACTGACTTGTTTAGTCTCCGTAAACAAGCGCAGGGCTGTTTGTTTCTGAATGAGAACAAAGGAAAGATGTTATGATGTTAGAGTGTTGGTTTATCAGGGACTAATTCTTAAATTCTTTCCTTCTTTTCTACAACTACGTTATTTGTTTGCCTGGTGTGTGTGTGTGTGTGTGTGTGTGTGTGTGTCCTGCAGTGATGAATGGTCACACATCCTGTGTGCGTCTCCTACTGGAGGACTCTGATAATGCAGACCTGGTGGATGCAACAGACTCTCAGGGACAGTAAGTACAACAAGACTCATTAACAGGCCATAAGCCCTATGTCATAAAATCCTCAATTTTAGTAAAACACATTTGGACAAATGCATTAATATCATTGCTGTGAAGGTGAATACTACAGTGGTTCAGTTTATCTATTTTCAGTTCAGATTTCAGTTTTTTTTCATCATACCCTTCTCATGTGTGTGTGTGTGTGTGTGTGTGTGTGCGTGTGTGTGTGTGTGTGCAGAACCCCTCTGATGCTGGCGGTGGCAGGGGGTCATGTGGACGCGGTGTCTCTGCTGCTTGAGCGGGAGGCTGGTGTGGACTTAGTGGACAACCAAGGCCTCACTGCTCTCCATCTGGGGGTTAGTTTACTCCTCTAACGCTTTCCCTCTCTCTCTCTCTCTCTCTCTCTCTCTCTCTCTCTATTCATGTCTGAGTGCCTGATGGACTACCTCTTGGAGGGAGGTCTACATGTATTCTGCCCTTCCTCCTTAACTTCCTCTCTCCATTCTTCCCTCTCTCCTTTCTTTTCCCTCTTACTTCACCACATTCCTTCTCTTTCTTCTCCTCCTTCTCCTCCTCCTTCTCTTACCTCTTTTGTCCATCCCAATCTCTTTCTCCTCCTCTGCTCTCCTCTCCTCTCTCTAGTTGCTGAGTGGCCAGGAGGAGTGTGTTCAGTGTCTGCTGGAGCAGGAGGCGTCGGTGATGCTGGGCGACTTTCGGGGCCGCACGGCGCTACACCTGGCTGCGGCGCGGGGCCACGCCTCCTGGCTGAGCGAGCTGCTCAGCATCGCCTGCGCGGAGCCGCCCCACCCGCTGCCCTCCGCCTTTAGAGACCTCCAAGGCTACACGCCCCTGCACTGGGCCTGTTACAACGGTGAGTGCCCCTATAATGCTATAATGCCAGCTGCATTCTTCTCACCATTGATTCTGGGCCAATCAACACTGACTGCTTTGGCTCTCGGGTCCTAGTATATTCAGTAGCCTCTATTTTCACACTGTCAGAAGCTGTGTTGGGCATTGTTGGAATAACAGGTGTCTATATCTACCACGTTATAGATCTGGGGAGCATCAATGTTAAATCGACATTGACCATGTATGTATGTGTGTGTGTGTGTGTGTGTGTGTGTGTGTGTGTGTGTTGTCTCAGGCCATGAGAGCTGTGTAGAGGTGCTACTGGAGCAGAAAGGCTGCCGGAGTTTTGATGGAAATGCATTCACTCCTCTCCACTGTGCTGTGTAAGTTAGTCTCCACTAGTCTCTAGTGCTCAATGACAATCCTCAACTGATGTCTCTGGCCCTCTTTATTATAGCCCCCCCCCCCCCCGTCTCTTTCTTTCCCTTTTTGTACTTGCTCTCTCTTTCTTTTCCTTCCACCTTCTCTCCCACCCTCTCTCTATACCTTCTACATTTGTTCCCATCTCTCAGTATCATTTCTTCTGTTTGGTCCTCTCCTTCATTCAGGTTGAATGACCATGAGCCGTGTGCCACTCTGCTCTTGGAGGCTCTGGGCTCAGAGATCGTCACCTGTGTGGACGCTAAGGGCAGGTATGTGCCAGCATGACCATCGCTGTTACCCAGGGCATAGTAGGCCCGACTGTCATCACCTATGTGAGGTGAGCGAGCATGTTATCAGACCTCAGACCTCCATGTCTCCATTTCCTTCAGGACTCCGCTCCACGCAGCAGCGTTTGCAGGGCACGTCGACTGTGTTCAGCTGCTCTTGGCCCATGATGCCCTGGTGGATGCCGTGGACCAATCAGGACTCAGTGCACTGATGATGGCGGGGGAGAGGGGCAGGATTGGTGCCGTAGGTAAGTGAAAATGCTAATGAAATGATTGTAAAGTTTGCACAATCTATGTCCTCTCCCATTTTCCATGTCCCAACCCTCTGGCCATAGCATCTAATCTGTCAGTGCTGTCAGTCACATGTGATCGCTATGCTTTGATTGAGTCTAATTGAGTCTAACAGAGGATCTGTAATTGCTCTTTCAGAGGCTCTGCTCACCAGCGTGAAGGCCGACCTCAGCCTGACTGACCAGAGTGGAAACACAGCGCTTCACCTGGCCTGCAGTAAGGTGAGACTACTCCTGGACTGTGCTGTTTGGCCATGGGACCAGCCTTGATTGTCCCTTTTTTTCTAAAAGCAATACATGTGTGTGCTTTTTAATAAATCAACAAGCTTAGCTGTATGAACAGCACCAATAACAGCGCTTTATTCCAAACAGTATGTATTTCAATGCAGTTTTCCTTGTAATGACAGCATTTTATTCCGAACAACATATACAGTATTTCAATGCAGTTTTTCCTATACAGTGGGGGGTTGTTTGGGTAAATTCCATTGGTGTATATTTGATCGAAGTGATTCTGTTTCAGGGAAGGGAGGAGTGTGCGCTGTTTCTCCTCGAGCACCTGACGGACTCCACTCTCATTAGTGCCACCAACACAGCCCTGCAAACGTAAGTGCTCTCTCAGCTGCCAAATCATTCTTTCTCCATCTGGAATGACATGCTTAAACTCTCGTGAAGAGGCACAACTACTGGGTTAAATTATTTAGCTATTTTCTCTTTTTGTTTTATAGCACAAAAACAACTGTAGATGCTTTAAATTTTTCAAAAATTGAATGTATATGTAATCACGCAAAATATATTGCATTAGCACATTAAATTGCACAACACATGCTAGTAAAGGGATTCCCAAACCCTTTCCCACTCCCACCACAACCACCCCTTTTTCTCCTGTCCCAGGCCTCTCCACTTGGCTGCTCGTAGCGGTCTGAAGCAGGTGGTTCAGGCGCTCCTGTCCAGGGGAGCTAGTGTGGAGGTGCTGGATGAGAATGGTAAGTACAGACTCCCAGACAGACTCGCTGGCTGGCTGGCTGGCTGACAGCCCTTCCCTCCTCTGCCCTGCCCTGCCCTGCCCTGCCCTGCCCTGCCCTGCCCTGCGCTCACCTCTGGCTGCCAGCAGGCGTCTGAGAGTGCATACTCCTGACCCCTCCTCCCTCCGCATGCTTGTCTGGCCGTCCCCCTGAGGCTTTCCAGACGCCCAGGTGCATTTCTGTCCTCTCCCATTTCCCCATGTCTCAAACCCTGACTTGAAAGAGAAGGAAAAGAAAAGAAACATTTTTCCAGTCAGTGTGTTGGTATGGCACAAGGCCAAGCGTGTGTGTTGTGTATTGTATGTGTATGTGTGTTGCATCCCGTACAGCTGATTTGTTTTGTTTTGTTTGTTTTTCATTTGCTGCTGTGTGTTTTGTCGCGTCTGCCCGTGTACTAATGGAATGCTGCCTTTTCCTCTCCTCCCACCTCCCACTCCGCACTGTCCTTCGTCTCTTTGCCTCTACCCTGTTTCCCCTCGTCTCTTCCTCCTATTGGCTTCCCTGTTGCTCCCTGCCCTGGACTTTTCCTTCTCTCTCTCTCTCTCTCTCTCTCTCTCCCTCTCTTGCTCTCTGTGTCTGTCTTTGCCTTCCCTTAGGTCTCACCCCTGCTCTGGCTTGTGCTCCAAGCAGAGAGGTGGCCGACTGCCTGGCTCTCATTCTGGCTACCATGATGCCTTTCTGCTCCCCTTGCAGTTCCGAAGCCCCCTCCCCAGGCGCCCTCCTGAGGATGCTGCCGCTGCCCACCAAAGCTGGCCACCGGGGGGCATCCCGCAGCCCACGCAACCGCTCGGCCGGACCCTCCAGCGAGGGCACAACGGAGAATGACTCGGACTCTGAAACCTTTTAACCTCTGGTTCCCTCAATCCCCCCCCCCCCCCACCGACCCCCTTGAAAAACAGCATCGACATCAACAACAAGGACCAGTACAGGCTCTTCTTCCCCCTCAGTGTCTAGTACTTCTGTCACTTGCCTCTTAGGTTACATTTTAAAAGTGTGCAGGATGATTGTTTGGTTTTAATTTCAGTTTTTGAGGTTTTGCAGATATTGCAGTGAATGTCTGGCAAGGCTGAAATGGTACAGATATGTTGAGAAACATCTAGATTATTTTAGACATTATTGTAAATGATTTTATTTTTTATGTGAACTAGAGAGATGTAGATTGTCGAGACCTGTAGAAAAGAAATTAGTGAACTTAACCAAATATTGACTTTCGCCAACATATAAGCACATGCAGTGGATACTGGTAGTGGTTTGGTTTGCCATGTTTCTAGTGGGTTGTGAAAACACAAGCCCACATAGAAACACAAAATCAACTAGGTTTCACTCATTGGACCAGTGCTAACAAAATCATGTGTTTGCGCAAAATTTGTACCAGTTTTTTTCTCAGGGTAAAGAAAGTTAATAATTTCCAAGTGGATTTAGAAAAGGAAACATCAAGGTGGTGATGATGATCTGAATAATACGAAGGAAAAAAAAAAGCTATTTCACACTTCAAGAAAAAAAATGGTGCAAATATCAACAGTGTCAAAGCTTGATGTGACTAGCTCATGAGTAGTAGACAGCGTCTGCCTCAAGATAATCCTCAACATCAGTTTTTTTTTTAATCAGGGACCATTGAAAGATGCAGTGGGACGTAGACAGGCTTGTCCATCTTAGGTGTGTGTGTGTGCGTGTGTGTTTATGAAGGCACAATCCAGGCCTGTATTATTCCATGACAAGCTCCGCTATCCTGCCAGACCTCTGTCAATGACTTCAACATTGAGTATTTTAAGCACTTAAAAAAGAAATCTTGACAATGCATTTTGTAGGAAATGTAAGATTCTTTTTGTAAAAAAAAAAGGAAAAAAAAAGAAAGAAAAACTGGCAATACTTGTAATTATTAAAACCAATCTGACAAGGGTCCTGTTACTGCAAGAGATATGTGGTGTGTAAAATCAGGTGTCCAATCCTCCGGAGGAGCTGGATGGTTCCTGCCTGTGTCTGGGCCTGGTGTCTGACATGTGACCTGTGATGCTTCGTGAACCCCTTAGCCGCTGAACACACCTGTCCAATGGCAGCGTTCTTACTCGTTTATTTACAACCAGCTCACATTAGGTAGGTTTGCTTTCTGTTGTGTGTGGAGGTACTCGAAGGGACCATTTGGGTGCTGATCTCTCAGTGGTCCACAATGGTACAACAACCGCTGGCACTAAGGAGAGAGGAGGAGCACCAGGGTGGTGAAAGGTCAAAATGGGACGTGTTTCTCACACCTCAGCACCTTCCCTTGCCATGCTTTCCTTGCTCCTAGTCACGGTTTTCAATTCTGGCCATTCCTTGGTTGTCAATGGGAACGTCTTAAACTTGTCCAGTGCCTTGTTCTCTTCATTTTGTACGCAAGTTCTCATCCATGGGGAGTGAGAGAGGAAAAACTAAACCGTTTAGCTTTATTTTCCCTGACGGAGATGTCGGTTATATAATGTGAAGATAAAAAAAAACAGAAAGCTGGCATGATTCAAGATTGGCCCACTCAGTTTGTCAAGTCAATCAGCTGAAACTCGCCTTACTATGTCACATTTTTTCTATGTCTAGTGGTGTGTGCCAATATTTGTGTGTTGTAAGTGCAATGCATCCAACAGAGCTAGGTCATTTTCCGTATGTGTGTGTATGTGTGTGTGTGTATGGGTGTGTGCACACTGCGTGTGTGAAAGTCACTTTTAATCCCAATTCTCTTGCACAGAAATACCACTTTTTAGCAAAAAGCACATAAGTTGTTACAAATTTGATAAGACAGACATGATGACCATGAGATGTTGAGTTTATGAAGTGGTGTGATGCAGAGATAATGCGTGCGGGTGAAACTAGCAGTATTATACAGAGAAAGCTTTTTTTTTTTTTTGCCATTTGTGACAATCTTGTGTGTACCAGACGTTCATGCCAGTTCCTGATGCAGTACCAAATGCTGAGGGCTGTTTGTCAGCTGAGATTTGTGTTTTATAAGTATATGATATTAAATTTTGATTTAACTGAATGTCGGTCTCTTTCTTTGGTGATCCACATACAATATGATGTAAAGTGTTTCATCTTGGATTTTATTCCTGACTTTGTCAAGACATGTCTTCTTTGGCAGTGCTTTGTTAGGATGAGCAGCTGCAACTCTGCTAACGACAGTTAAATACTTTCATAGTTTATATGTCATTACTATTATATTCCATTTAGAAAATGCTTTGCAATAGTTTCTGTATATTATTTCGGCTGTACATGTAATCAATCCTACCACATAACCGTAGGTAGGTGGGAAAAGGTGGGACCTCTGTGAAAAAAAGTTGAATTTTTGTTAATATTTAATAATCTTTTCACATGTATGACAAAAACGTACAGCGTTCTTTGTAGTTATTATTTTAAAACACAATACTACACAGCCTAACAGGTCAACAGCTGTTTTCAGTGCAATCATGAGGAAAAAGCCAAACAACATTCGTCTTCTTGGCACAAAGTGACCGAAATAAACAACGCAACAAGACGAGGGACTCACAAGGACATCTAGGTCTGAGACTGAATGTGTGTGTGTGTGTGTGTGTGTGTGTGCACATGCACATCTGTCTGTTCGTCCGCTGAATAAACATTCCTGTTCACGCAGGTGTGTGGCACTGCTCTCGTCACTGCGAGTCTGTGTCTGAGGCACTGGCAGTTTGGGAGCTGAACTCTGTGGGGGGGGGAGGGTTGAGGAGCTGGGTCTGATCCATCCAGCATCCTCCAGCATGAGCACTAGCGAGGGCTAATGGGGAACGAAGGTGGCAGTGGGGGGTGGGAGAGGGACACCCGTCTGCACGGCTCCCTCACACCATCTCAGTCTCTCAGCAGTTGACCCCGAGTCCCGTCCAGTGGTCTGGCACCATGAGGAAGTACTTGTCCATTGCCTCACAGAAACGGGCACGATACAGCTCCGGGGAAACCACCGTGGGCATCTTACCTGGAACACACACAAGATAGATTTCAGAATGTCATGAGCACTCAGGCAGCGGGAATGTCAAAATACTGGACAATAAAAAACAAAGGAAGTACCTTGACCACCAAGGATGCCTGTGGACTTTACCACCATTTCCAGTTTCTTGTCCCAGGTAAAAGTGCGAATGTAATCTAAGAACCAGCAAAGACACATGAGCATGTTTGGATGAAACTATAAACGCAACAGGCCTATTTATGAAACATTATCTATAAGAAACATTAAATTCATGTCCACAAACTTTGTATACAACAGTGAGGAACTGCTGTAGTCTGCTGTCAAAACTTCTGATACAGCATGGTCCAGTTTCAGTATGCATGTTTGTTTTGAATCTATAATTGCAGGCTTTTGACAACACACTAGTTTCTTTTAGCACCCGCACACCGAATGATCTAAGGTACAATTCACAGTGCTGGATTAGCATCTCAGACACCGCCCCTGACTGGCACAGACTGGCGCCTTACCAATAATGCCCACCACCAGCTGGTCGGTGGCGTCGTCACGTCCCACCAGCAGCGAGTAGTCGATGATGAGGTGGCTGGAGAGGAAGTAGGCGTCGCTGTGGATGGCCGCGCGCAGGATGGCCTTGCAGTGCGAGCGGATGTACAGCGGGTTGTCGTGCACCAGCTTGAGCAGGTTCTCGTCCAGCAGCACCACCTCGCAGCTCTCCTTGCCCTGCTCCGTCTTCACGTTGCGGTTCCGCAGCGAGCCCTTCAGGTCGAACACCTGCGCCATCTTGCGCCCGTAGAACAGGTTCTCCATGACCAGCAGGTCCAGCTTCTTCTCCGTGTTGTTCTGGGAGTTCTTGTAGCCGATGCGGTACACGCCCAGGATCTTGGCCAGGGCTGTGGGCCGCTAAAAGGTGCAGGAGAGCAAGGGGTGTCATATCATGGAGACTGCTTTAGTGTATTATGCAGGTACAAATGTTAATTTAACCTTACAGAACAGGCAACTTGTGGCGAGGTTATGTAGCTCACCATAAAAGTACATAATTGCCGAACACATCTTACTGTAAATACATACATGACCACAGCGCAAGATTTTTCATGTTCTACTACTAAGATATTATTAATAATATCTTATTACAGAGAATCTGTATAGGCTCTACAAGAAAGATATTATTAATAAAATCTTAGTAAACAGCTTCTCTGTAACAATAAAATTAAAGAGAGGCTGTATATGTTTACAATAGCTGCTAGAAATAACGGCCTAACCTTCTGCTGCACAGCGCCTGTGATGTAGGTGAAGTAGTGGGGGGCAAAGTCCAGGAAGGACTGCACCTCTAGTCGGGGCATCTGCTTTAGAATGAAGCGGTCATCTGGAAAGAGACGGCAGGAAAAAGCACATTAGACATGTGATGTGTATGTGATGCAGGCGCCATGATCCGGACTGCCACCAGAAGAGGCCAAGGTGCTCGTGGGCAGAGGGCTCCAACCCGACTGGCTCTCCCGAATGCTGACTGGATAGAGTCTTGCGTCGCTCACCTTCTGTAGCGTAAAAAACGGCTCCAGACTTGCCGCCGCGGGCCTGCCAGTTGACACAGTGGGACAGCGAGCGCACAAAGTCCTCCTCGGTGCTCTCCATGATCTCGTCCCGCATCTTGTGGAACTCCTCGGCGTAGTAGATCCGGCAGTAGAACTTGGCGTTTGCGTCGGAGAACTCTGCGGGCCAACGGAACAAAGATTACAACACGCAAGCGGCAGACCTCAAGCACAGACTTGAAGTAAGAGTCCCCCACAAGCTAAAAGATGGCTGTGTGTACTTACGAAGCTCAATGTGAGGGTTGCCTGCCTGCTTCTTCTGTTTGTCCCCCCCATCTGTCTCTTCTGGTACCACAAAGATAAAGACAGAGACAGTGAACGCTTCACACCATTGTGGGCAACCGCACCAGAACGTAACCAGAATGTAACCGCACCAGAATGTAAAAATTAATATAATTTGTTGAAAAAAAAAATCTTGAGGGCAAGGTTTTACTGCAGCAGAAATACATGCTGCCTTTACCCCCCTCCTTGGCTGTGGAGTCATCACCAAGCATGTAATAATCACTCACTCTGAGGGTCTGTGTCTGTCGCGCTTCGTCCAGTCTGAGACGTGTTGGACTCGGTGGGCTTCGCAGGGCTGTTCTTTGCGCGGCTCTCTGCAGCACTGCAAATAAAATAATATATATGTATGTGTATGTGTAAGTGTATATGCATGTATAAGCCTGTAGAGCACTTTCTGTGTTGGCTTCAGTGGACCCCTTCAATTACTCTGATATGATGTGACTTGCAGAAATGGCAGCATGTCTGCATATTTCACATTCCATAGGCAATGTGTTCCCACTTCGCTTACCTGTTGGTCTGCATAGCTTCCTCAGTGCCTGGCTTGGCTGTGCTTTTAGCAAGCTCCTCCAGGGCTGTCTTGTACTCCTTGCAGCTGTGAGAAACCACAGGCAAATGTCAGTGACTTGATATGCGAGTGCTGCCTTGGATTACGAAGTCAGTGTTGTGTAGTCATAGGTGGTGTGTGGGGCATATACCAGTTAATAAGACCGGTCTCGAGTCATGTGTCCTGACTCGGCATAAACGGTCCTGTCTCCATCCCTCTAAGAGACTACATACTGTATATGAATGGTGCCTTACAAGGCAGTTAGTCAGTGAATAATGCACTCCCATCTCCCAAACTACATCTACACTGGAGATAGCTTAGACCAAAACCTTTGTCTCGTTGGTCATGCATCCCAATAAACCAGCCTAAGAATTGTATTTTGGGAGTGCGGTTTTCACTGGCTGAATGAAATAACCCCCTTTCCCTGCACTCAAAGACTTTGTTTGTACATCTGGAGTTGAGAGCACTTTTCCTTAAATAGCCCCATGTCTGCGGTTGTGGTGCAGGGGTTACCTGAGGGCGAAGGCGATGATGGAGCTGGGCTCTCGCTCACACACAGCAATGGGGACGCGCTCGTGCTCGTACATCAGGTAGTGCTTGTCTGGGTCGCTGAGAAAGCAATGGGAGAGATCAGCACTTTAAGGGTGATCGACTGGGATCATAAATCTACGGTCTAATGGTCACCAATAAGACAATTATTTATGAAGAATGATTGGATGAGTGGCCGTTCACGCTCACAATGGAAAAGGGACGGGGTTGTAACTGTTGCCAGGTAACAGGTTGGCCAAAATGGTTTTCATGGTGGACTTCTCCTTCACTTGGCTGTCATTGGAGCCCAACAGGTGTCCGTCAAACACGTCTGAAAAGCAAGGTCAGAATGCTTCAGTACTATCAGCAAGCTATATCGGTATGTGTGCAAGTCTAAGCATTCCACATACTTAGAATTTGAGTGAACAAGGTCAATGCATTATATGGATATTTATATGCGTGTGTGTGGAGGTGTGGGTTTGCATGTGTGTGTGTGTGTGTATATATGTGTGTGTTACCTTCTGGAATGCTGACAGAGTCCTGCTCAGCAAAAGAGGGTCCAGCAGTAACCGTCTCTGAGCCGGCATCTCCAGGAGACGGCAGCACCAGGGAGGTGGAGCCAGAGCCAGAGGGCAAGGTGCTCATGTGACGATCCTCTAAAGGAGACAATGAAACCACCAGCTGTCAGTCACAGCACAACAACCAATCAGAGCACGGGTCTAGAGCAGCTCAGCCAATAGGTTTACCCTTATCTCCATTCTGGACCATAGGGGAGGGGTTACGGGGTGAAGACTCCAGTGCACTCGTCTATAAAGAATAAAAAAGGGAAAGAAGGGTGAGTACAGTAAGTAATTAGATCAATAACGTATAATAAAGTAGAACTATTAATGACTAGCCCAGAATAAAAAGCATAACCAGACACTTTTAGACAAATCAGCTCTTATCACCTTAACAGAGGTGACTACAAAAACATTAGATTAGATATACTTTATTGATCCCCAAGGGGGAAATTCAATGATGTCTGATGATGTCTGCATTTATATAATGAACTATTTGAGTTAATAAATTAAAATGATGACAAAGTTCAAAGACAAAGTTTTTCTAGTCTTGTCCCAACAACAGCCCCAGCACTATTGTAAGGTCCATCCTGACCTTGCTGCTGTCTTCTGTCTGTCTGTGTCTCCCTGGACTGGGAGGGACGGACAGACGCTTCCTGCCCTTCTCCTGCTGGAACAGGTCCTGCAGCCTGGAATAAACACACCACACACTGCATCACCACTATATCCCAACAGGCATCTGATAGAGCCTAATATATAGATAATAACATATAAAAATACTACAATATGCATATTATACACATAAATATATCAGGGTTCCCACGCCTTGGTTAACAACAATTTCAAGGACTCTCCAAGGGCTTTCCAGGACCAATTTTCTTAAATTCAAGGACCACACAGGGTGGCATTACTTACTGCTACCGCTGAATTAGCCTGGCTTCTACAACTATAACCTCACAAGAGCTTAGTCTGGCCAAGCTACTGTACCACCCGCCTTCTGAGAGGCGGGCTGAACCTGCATCTATCAGATGCCTCACTGGCGCTGGAAGGGAAAGCTCGTTTCTTATTAGTTCCCACTTTTTTGGGAACAGAAATGCTCTATAACGGCAGAATGGCCAGACTGACTTTGCTCACGGCAGTAAATAAGCTTGTGTAGAAGGTAGTGCAGAAATTAGTCCATCCATGCATTAACATTCCCTTGGCTGTGGTAGAAAGTACTACACCACACAACTGGTGGTGGCAAAATAATGACACATGTAAAATAGATGCAAAACTGCCAAACCACCAAAAATATTCAAGGACTTTCAAGGACAGTGTCTTTTTATGCCTATTTTCAAACTTTCCAGGACCTGTTAGGAACACTGACATATACAATATTTATGTAAAAAATAGTTCTATCAAACATTGGTTATAATGCTTCATGGTTTAGTTTGTATGTCTGGAGATGGAATGTCAGGAGATCTGTCCCTGAACTGTGGGTGTGACTGTGATCTGTAGACCGCACCCCTAATCATGTGACAGTTTATTTTGGTTTATAGTTATTTTGGTTTATATGGACTCATTTGCACTGTTGCACTACTGGCTCATTTGCACTACCTTAACACACACCCCATACTGTACCACAGTACACTCATGCACATCTCTACCCATAGTTTTTGCATTCTATTCTTATTTTTAGTAATGTTGATCTAGTCATGTTGTTTTGTTGTTCTGCTTCTTATCATCCTGTGTACGCTGTAGTATATGTTGTGTGTGATTTTTCTAAGCTGCTGGGACCTTGAATTTCCCCTTGGGGATCAATAAAGTATCTATCTATCTATCTATCTATCTAGTTATGATCACTGCATTTGACTCCACAGCAACTGATAAAATATCTAATAATTAAATCAGATACAGTGCCAACTAAATATAGTTACAAAGAACAAAAAAAAAAAAAAAACATGATGAAATGATGTAACGTATGTGTGTCTCTGTGGGTCTATGTGTGTGTGTGTGTGTGTGTGTGTGTCTGAGTGTGCTCTGTGTGTGTGTGTGTAGAGAGAGACTGACCGGCTGTTCCAGGACTGCAGGGTCTCACAGAGGCTTTGCTTCTTGACCACCACTGACTCCAGCACAGCCTGCAGCTGCTGAGGAGACTCCAGCGCAGTGGCCTGCAGCCGCGCCTGCAGCTTCTCTATCCAGCCACGCAGCTCCGCCTCCTCCATCTACACTCGCCAGTGGAGACATGAGGGAATAAAATCATTTACCCAGTAAGGCAAAGCAAGGCAGTTTATTTGAATAGCACATTTTATACACAGTGGCAACTCAATGTGCTTCACTAACTAAAGCAAACAAATTAAAAACTGCAGAGGGCAGTAGGGTAAACAAGCAATCAATATGAGCATACAAATCACAAATCAGTTAATACATACAAATCTCATTAAAATGTGGTATGTTTAAAGATATATTACAAGATAAGATATTACATTTTTGTGTGGTTTTCCATCTAACAGGCAACTGATATTTAAATCTGAGGTACCAGTAATCTGTAATAACCCAGTCAGAGATTGGATAAAAGGGATACTTGCATCTTTCTGTGCAAACAGATCCTCCATCTTCTCCTCTCGGGTCTTGCTGAAGGTGTCCGTTTTCAGAGAGGTGAGTCGGTCGTCTATTGCCAGGTACACTTGAGACACCCTGAAGCGAGAGTACAAAGAGTGAAGAGTGAATTCATGATATTTTATACAGCACATTTTTTAAACAGATATTTATTATTGCTTCATAACTACACAGACGGTTCACCACAGCAATTAAAAAGATAAATAATATGCTACGAGGGGGAAAAGGGAATCGTTTGACGATTGTAAAGCTTGATAACCAAATTATTATTATATATGATGTCCTATAGAGCAAAAATGTTACGCAGAAAAAGCAATACAGCAATACAATAATAAATAATATATATTATTAAAAACAAATCCATTATGAATCAAAATCCACCAAATCATTTGAAATATAATAACATAGAAATGTACTGGAGAGTCTCACTTCAGCAAGAAGTCTTTGAGGTCCTGTTGCATACAGATTTTTGATGGGCCCTGGTTCCTGATCAGGATCTTTGGAGGGGGGAGGCAGATCTCCAGTAGTCGCACTGGTATGTAACTAAGGGAGGAAGAGAAGTGGGAAACCTCTGGTCTCAATACAAACAGGCATGATTGGCATATAGCATAGGTGTCAAACTCTGGCCCGTGGGCCAAATCTGGCCATCTATGCAACTAAATTTGGTCCGCAAGATCATATAATCTGTATCAGAGCTGGTCTGCAGTCTAATACTAAGTCCCTGAATGCTTTGTTAGTGCATAAGCCTCTAGGTTGGGATCACCAACGTCGCCTCCTTTTCAGTTGACGGTCATTAGCATCCATGCTACCAGTCAGCTTGGACAAACTTAAAGGCCCACTATGCAACATTTTTCATTTAATTAATCCGTTTCATACTGTTTAGGATGATAAAATGAGTCTTTACACGGCGAACGAACGGTGTAGAATGCGCCACCGTGGCCTATAGCTGTAGCTGTAGGTAGATACAGCACTTGCAATGTTCAGCAGCGCGGACCGCCTCCAATAGAATGCAGTGCAATACAATGCAATACAGCGGTCTTTAGAGGAAGCTCGTGAGAGAAAAAAACAGAATGTTGCTTAGCCCTGCTTTAACACACCTCTCCCAAAACATGACCAAACGAAACATGGAAAACAGGAGCTTTCAAGAGAGGCTGGAGGCAGATTGGCCCATGAGTGTCAGGGTTTTGGGTGTTTGTGTTTTAGTTCTGTGCCTTGTCTCTCCGTGTTCACTTCCTGGTTTGTCATGTGATCTGTCGTCCCTGCCATGTGCCTGTGTTTCCTGTTTCACTTCCTGGTGTCTTTGTCATGTGGTCCTATCATCCCTGCCGTGTGTCTATCTCCCTGTTCTCTTCCTGATGTGGTCATGTGATTCTGTCTTCCCTCCTGTGTCAATCAGTTCCCCGGGTCCACCCCTCACCTGCACTCTGTCTTGTGATTATTGTATCAGTTAGCCCCGCCTTGTCACACCTGTGTCCTGTTCCTAATCTGTCTGTGTATTTAAACCCCTGTCCCTGTTCAGTCCTTGTTGGTTCATTGTCGCTTGTCGCATGTTGTCTGTCATACGTCGGGTGTCTTGTTTTTGCTCTGTGTTCTCGCCAGCGTGTAAGTTTACTCCTTTGTTCTTGTTTGTTTTTTCTGTTAATAAATTCGTTGTCTTTGTAATTTCCTGCGCCTGGGTCTCAATCATGCCTTGTAGAGGCCGCATCCCTGGCAATGAGTTTTTAACTTTGGCATGTAAGCCTGATTGGCATATACACATAAAAAATCTAGACATGAAATCTAGACATGAAATGAATTCTGTGTCACACCATTTATGCCCATTTATTTCCTGCAGCTGAATCAGTTATCAGGAAGCAATGGTTCATTAAGACAAGAGAGAGCCTGGCCCTGAGGGAAGCTTACCTGAAGGAGGCCACCATCTGGTTGTAGGAGAAGTATTGGTGGTAGTCCTTATGGATGGAGTGGCCACAGGGCTCAGCATTGGCACGCCGGGTGTACTGGTGGCCATAGAAACGCAGCTCCAAGTATTTGGCAAAAGACATGGACCAGGAGTCATTGGACAGGGGAACGACTGGCGTCACCTTTACAGAGACAGAGAACGATAGACAGGATGAAGGAAATTAATGAACAAGAAAGAATGCCGTAAAAGAAAGAATAGATAAAAGAGAAAGAAGAGGGTGTAATCTTCCATTTAGTTTGTCTTTGCTTTCCATTAAGAATTTCTAGGCATCTATCCATCTATCTATCCATCCATCCATCCATCTCAATGCAATGAGTATTTGTTACCTGTTTGCAGATGCGGCACCAGGAGTAATTGAGAATGGTGTGCTGGTATCCTGGCACTGGGGAATCCAGCTCCTTGAGGACGATCTGGACACAGCCATTGCCATGCACAAACCGCCGAATATGGTGCACCATGGGAGTTTCACAGAACATGCTGGGGCACTGGTAGGAAGGCCTGTCTCCCACAGAAACAAAAACAGACACTTAGAGGACAGCAGAGAGATAACAGAATGGGTAAGAGAACTAGTTCTAGTTCTAGAACTAGAACTAGTTCTTGAACTAGTTTAGATGTGTACAACAGGTTTACCTAAAGCAGTATCTTTCCAAAAAGATACCGAGAGTCAAGTCATTCTTTCCATAAAACTCCATTGTCACAATCCTGGGCGTAGAAAAAAGAACCAAGGTGATTCAACAAGACCAAGTCAGGCAGGCTGACATTACAATGTCCTGATGCTATAGAGTGCATGAAAGTTGATGAAAACCATGCTTGTGTGCGGTGTATCTTACCAGGGGCTGACGCAGGGGTTGGGGGAGTTGTTGGACTGGGCTGAGGAACTGCTGAAGAGCACCAGTAAACGCTGATGATTGGTGGGGGTCAGGCAGTCCAGCTACACAAACATGAAAAAAAGAAGAGTTTTAAAAGCGCAGATTGTGCAGTGGGCTGCCTGCTACAGCATCCTATGAGTTCGGCCCTGGTCTACTGTCTGGTGAATGAGCCGGCAACCCTTCGGTTAGAGGCCAAAAGCCCAATTCAGTAGACCACAGCTGCCCTTTCATTCAAAATTTCAGAATGTCAGAGAGGTACAGTACTTTCCTTCCCCTCAGTTCTCCTGGAGAAATATAATGCAGTGCTGTGTGATTTATATTGGGGGTTCCCTCACTTTGTTTTCTAACAGTGTTAGTGTATGCAGAGAAGGAAAGAAATTGGGGAAATATTTACAAATGTGTTGCCTGACTGAGACCTGAAGTTTGTTTCTGGAAGAGTCTCCCTACGAGGGAGTGCAATATTTCTCACCTTGGAGGCCCAAGTAATGTCTGTCTGCCCTGACGACTTCTCCTCTTCACTGTCAGCCTTGACGGGTGCTTTGGCGGCCTGGCCCTCCCTGTGCTGCTGCTGGGGGTTGGTGAAGGGGTCGTCCCGCTGGCGGATGCGGCCTCCCTGGGCCCTGTAGTCGGCCAGCATGCGCGCCAGCTCCTGGCTGCTGCTCACCTGCTCGGCGATGCGCGTGCTGGTCAGCGGGTGGGAGGGGAGCACCTGGATGGGCCTCTGGCCGGGTACTGCTGCGCCATTGGTCAGTGACACTGCTGAGGTTGCCGTTCCCACGGGTGCCGTCCCGGAGTCTTTCAGCAGCTGCCTCTTGCGGCGGCCATCCAGCTCCTTGAAGTCCTTGTTGAGAAGCGGGGAGAGGTACACGTGCTCGGGGAAGTAGTCGCGGCTCGGGCAGCGCAGACCGGGTAGGGTGAGCAGGAAGGGCTCGCGGAAGGTGATGAACGGCGAGATGCAGAGGATGATGTCCTTCAGCTCCTGCCGGAAGCCCGCCGACAGCGACTTGAGGCGGTCGTCGGACGAGGTCACCTGCTCGGTGACGAACAGCCCCGTGTCGTCCTGAAGCGGGTCCCGGAAAAGCCGCGGAGGAGGCGTGTCTGATCCCAACACGCCGCCGCTGTTGTTGCCTTCGCCATGTACCAGAGTGCCATCCTTTGTACCACCACCGCCATCTTGGGCCGCCCGCAACTGCCCCTCCTCATCAGCCATGTCCTCCAATTCGGGGATGAGGAAGGGGGGAGGCACAGATACAGGGAGGGAAGAGGCAGCGAAGGACAGTGGCGTGGACGTCTTACAGCCTGAGTCAGTACGGTCACTGTCGGCCATCAAGGCCGCGGTGTCGTTCCCGTCCACCTTGGTGCCGTCCTGGTCCTTGCTTGACGACTCCGACACGGACTGGCCCCTGGAATGGGAGCTCCCGCTCTCCTGAAGCACCACATCACTGTCGGTTCCCTGGGAGACATCATTCTGTTTCTCCACCGAACCAGAACCATTCCTCTGGACCGTCTCTTCATGCACCTCCATTTCCTCCTCCTTCTCCTCCTCCTCATCTTCTTCCTCCTCCTCTCCCGTGGTGCTCTCCAGCAGGCAGGGGAAGGAGGTGCTCTTGCCGAGGCTGGGGGGCATGGCGAACTCATCCATGAGGAAGGAGATCTCCAGCTGGGAGTGGTAGGCCACACAGATCATCAGGCGGATGATGTCCTTCACGCGCGCCAGCTCGTACTCAGAGGCGCCCCGGAGCTTGATGGTACAGCCCAGCTGAGGGGGGCAGCCCTCGAAGAACATCAGAGATTTCTGCTCATCTGTCACAGGATTGAGAAGGAAAGGACAGTTCATACACTATGCAGAACTGGACCTTTACAGTAGTTCGTACAACATGCACTTACCAGGCAGTTCACAGAGCAGTTTTGTGACCTTTTTTATTATTATTATTATTATTATTATTATTATTACCTGTGATGCCAAATTGGTTCATAACTTAGTACAAAGAATCCAATCCAATCTATTTAACAAGAAAACATAAAAAGTTGTCAGGCCAAAACAGTATGTTGTTTTAACACACTAGGGGTAAATACATACTGTTGGCAAGCAGGAAGGAGTGCAGGTAGAATTTGTGGCAGGTCCCCAGCCGAGGCTTAGTGAGCAGCTGGTCCATAGACATGACCAGATCACCCTGCGTCATGCGGCTCACGCGGTCCAGCACTTGCTGCGGAGATGAAACGAAGTAAATCAAAATAAAGCAAAAATGAGTGAGCTGAATTAAAAGCTTCACATGGCAGCACACAACAGCACATGAAAGTCAATCTAACAGTTTTAAAAACAACATACAGTAAGCAACTCAAACAGGACACAGTGACTGGCTACAGGACTAACCGGCTTCACGTTGATAACCAGCGTGATCCCGTGCTCCAGCAGCATGTCCTGGGCGATGCGAGACACCGTCTTCTCCACCAGCACCAGGTTGGGACGCACATCCACAATGCGCTGGACATAGTTCTTCAGGAATTCACGCTCCTGGTGGAAACAAATCGGTTCAGAGAGCAGAGCATTTGAAGATACAAAACGATTAATTCAAATGGTCAGAAGTCTAAAGCATCTAACATATAGTAGTAGTAGATAAATAAAGTAAAATAAATAATAATAATAATAATAATAATCAATAACCATTGATCATTATATGAAACTGTCTGCATTAGGCCATCTACTAAATAATTAATGGAAGGACATTTCATTTTGTTTGATACTTGCCTGTAAGACTATAGGGTCAATACTGGTGAATTTGGTTTCTTCTCTGTACAGGTATTCAATTGAACATTTCAGCAGCAAGATCTTGGGGTTCTTGATATAGGAGTTCATCTGTGTGCACAAATCCAACAGAAATCCATGATCAGCACTGATACAATCTCAGCTTGAAAATATATGAACATGTTCTATAGGAACAATTCATTATACCTTTTTATGGGCAATGTTCTTCGTACACACAAAGCCATTTACCACAGTGGAATCAAACTTCTTTCCTCCAGAAACCTGAAGGAGGCAGATGCGATATTAGACTAGAGCAGAACAGACTTTAATCTAGGTATTATAATACCAGGGGGATTTTTAGGACTTGAATGTCTGTATGTGTGTGTATGTATGTGTGTGTGTGTGTGTGTGTGTGTGTGTGTGTGTGTGTTGTATAGGGGGGTTGGAGTAATCTTACCTTTTTAATGTGGACCAGCTGACGGATGTCCATGTCGTCGTCACAGCTGCGCACATCCGGCCGCACAGTCTGCACCACCTGCCGAACCACGGGCACGATGATGTCTCTCCAGGACAGGGACAGGGACTCGCTGTACAACAGCTGCTGGAGCAGCGCCATCATGTGGCTGTGGTTGGCAGAGCTGGGAATAAAACAGCACATTTACGACCAGGCAAATGTATCTGTAACAAATGTATCTGAGAATGAAGGCAGTAAAACTTTTGTTTGTTTTCTTACTTTATTTTATCCACTATGTTTTTATTTTTATCTTTGTAAAGCACATTGAACTGCCTACTTTGTGTATGAAATGCACTATATAAATAAACCTGCCTTGCCTTGCATTGCAATTGCATTACAGTGCATCTAATTAAACAATGAATTACGGTGTAACCAACTGTGTACTTAAGTGTAACTTATTTGTACATACTGGGATTTTGTGTACTACTGACCGTTGGATAAACTCATGTTACTGTCCTTAGCCATGAATCACTGCATATTACACATGTACTAAGAACTTCATAACATAAGTACACAAAATCCAATTGTAAATGGTACGGCAAGTTTTTCACTATTTAATCATCAAATTTAATCCTCTTTGCTGTCATGTGTGCTGTGTTACTTTATTTGCACTGCCAGCTGTGAATGTAACTTACAGCAGTCTTTCCATGGCCTTCTTCTCCCCATTCTCCTCCCTGAGCTGGTCTAGGGAGCTGTGGTGCCACCCCAGTGGAGTGAAGAGCATCTCCTTGGCCTTCTCTTCCACACGCCGATTAAACAGGGACTCTGTACAAGGAATTAGTGAAATTAGTGTCATTAGTGTCAAATTGTGTAATTAGGTTGGAAGGTTAAACCCACCCAGGTTCCCAAACAGTGTTGCCAGTTACCTTTGATGAAGGCATCACTAATGGAAATGTTCTGACCATCCTCCGACATCAGGACCTCAGCTACGACAGAATAAAGATGTCAGGATTGCAAATCAGATAGATCTGATAGATGTAATCAACACCACACGTTAAATTAAGAATGATAGGAAACTTCAATATGAGAGACACCTACAACTTCCTAGGCATAATAACAAGGCAATAGCTATGTATTGTAATGTTTTCACAAGACTAACACTGCATTACAAAAATGCAGCATCTCAATAAAATGGATCTAATTAGAGTAGCCTGCAGAACAGACAGCAAAAACTCTTTGTGTACTTTTCTCGACAGGCAGAGGCACGTGGGGGTATTTAGATGGCTTTTTGATGTGGAAGTTGACGTTGTCCTGTTCCATGTTGAGGCTGATGGAAGCTGCTGAGTCACTGTCCACCACAGACTGAAAACTGCTCACAGATGTTCTCTTACTGGGGCTGGAGGAACCTTGAGGAAAAACAGAAGTATTGTCAACTTCTTAGAGGTATTCAAGTTTTCTTTCACCTGGCAGCAGTCACTTTCGGAAACAGTAAGACAACCTACTGAAATGTATACTGCACTTAAAGATATGTATACAGCACTAAAAAAATATTGCAAACAACAATGGCGATAACCTAAAATGCCCCAAAGTTTGGCAGACACTCACTGGGCATTGTGTAGTCGCTTTCATCAGCTAGCTGCTCGGTGTCACTGTCATCAAACTTAATGTCTTTGAACCAGGAAGGCTCAGAGTGGCCTTCCAGAGAGTTGACACTGTCACTGTCTGGAGACGGCGTCTCGGAGAATTCAGTACTCTGTGGAATGAGCCATGATAACCATGTCATCAGTGTGAATCAGTAATGTGAGTCGATGACTGATTAATTCAGAAAGGGGTTCAAAGGCCGTTTTTTGGGGGTTTACTTTGGCTCACCTGTAGAGGGCGATAAAGGGCGTACTCATCACGGAAGATCTGATCGTGGTGAGTAACACAGTCAAGCCAACGCCCATCCACCAAAGCCTGTCCAATAGCAATCGCTTGGGCCCTGGAATGGTTGAGGAAAATAAACAGAAAAGCTTTTTTCAAATTACAGGTATTTTACCAGCACATTGTTGGATATATTTTCTGTTCCTAGTAAAACTGGCAACAGTGAGGCTTTTTGAAGAGTTTCTTTACAAATTTCATTGAATGGCTTTAAGCGACACACAAAAAAAAAGTCTAAATGCCACACCTGGTTGAAACTGTTCCATTCCTCAGGAGCCAGTTGACCAGTTCCTTTCCCACAATGCAGTTGGGGTAGGTGCGCAACCAGTACCGGTGGTCCTGAAACTCCATACCTGTGTTGTTGTGGCAGATCTTTTTCCACAGGTCTTTGAGCTGAGATGAGTCCTGTGTGGTCAAACGTACACATCCTGCCTTTACAAGCAAAGATACTGACTGAAAGCATTCCTCAGGTTATGTTATGTTACAGAAACGGCTCAAAGTTCAAAGAGGAAACGGCAAGTCATTCCGAAATGTTTTCCCCAGATATGTATTAAACCGTGATTGTGTATAAATGTTGGTGTTAGTCTGAATACAGAAAGACAGAGTCACTCATAAGAAATATAGGACGTGATGCAAGCACACTGAAGAACGGTTCAGATCTGTTTGAAGAAAAAAGTTGATGCATTAACATGTTCTACAGAATATGCACACAGACAGGCTGACTGGCTTTTCAGAAGATGAACGTGCAAAAATTACTTTTAGAAGACAGGCTTGTGTGATTTGTGCAAACTCTGTATGTTTCAATTAAAAATTACAGAAAGTTTCCCAAACCAACACACAATTAGACGTCGTCGTTGCGACCATCATGCCATCTTACCCTAATTCTTTTCTTCCACTCCAATTTCTGGACAAACCACTTTTTATTTACGCCTGCCCTACTCTGTGATGAAACAAAATTCATGAAGCCAATAACCATCATCAACGGGATCCATTACTGCATTCATGTGTGTATGTAGTATGCCTTTGTACAAGTGAGCTTATATCCATTACACAGAAACACAAACTGCATTTGAAAGGCTTAGCAAAACAGCAGGAAATAAAGATGCACAGAGATCCAACAAAGTGATGATGAGGAGGTATAACATTAGGCCCTTCCACACTGCCCAGAGAAAGGAAAAGAATAACAGCATGGTGGGTTTTTAATCGTTCCCGTTAATAGAGCGATAAAAATGCACACAATAGCAGCCATCTCATCAGTTACCGATGATTCAAAAGCATTTCAGTGAACGCTATAAAAGACAGAAAATCAAAAGAATCTTGGGCATCACACTAATGCACATGAAGAGGCTTCTCCTGGGCACTGGCCAGTGAGGTCTCTTGCTGTTACTTGTCTATTTGTCTTCTTTACACTTCACTTATTATTAGCAGTGTGGGCAAGGAGCGAGGGGGAAAATAGGAGGAGAGAAACATCCAGTGAAGAATGACAGAAGAAAACAAGAGAAAGAAGAGATTCAGAGAGCTGCACATGTAAAGTGGGGGGAGGCAATGGGGGCTAAAATATAGGTAGATAAAAGGAAAAGCTACAGGATGGAGAAATAAAAAAAAAAAAGAGAAAACAGAGAAAGAATGAGAGAAAGAGAGTGATGGAGAAAGGAGAGCAAGACAGACAGACTTCTGTACCAGTAATATCTTCCTCTCCTCCTCGGTGTGGTCGGGTTTGGGCATGGCCCGGCTGGTCTGCGGACTGACGGAGCTGTCATAAGAGGGCACCATGGAGGAGCCCGAGCGATCCAGAGACAGGTTGGTCACACTCGCCGACCTGTGGCCACGGCACGGAATGACGGCACAGTAAACACACACACACACTGCAGACGCGAAGCTAATTCACGAGACCACATGGCTAAGTATGTCAATAGAGAGTAGGTATACTGACCTCTTCCTGGCAGGGGACTTGCCAACGTCCTCTTGCACTGCACTCAGCCTCGAGTTCAGCACACTGCCCTGGGATTCCTGGTGGATCAAACTACACACACACACACACACACACACACACACACACACACAGACACACACACACACACACACACACAGTAGTGTTTAGGCATAAATTCGTACAAAAACAATTAGGTAAATCAGAAAGAGATTACTACAGAGAGATCATCATGCACAGATATACACATGCGCACGGATGCAACATGCACTTAAGTATATTACACATCTCTGTAAACTCACCTCCATCTACCAAAATTAACTTTAATTGACCACAAGCATGCAAAGGATCACAATGGTGCACACAACCGCAGAGGTTTGCTCAACTACATTTCTACAGGTTAGGCAGGCAAAGGGTTCTCAAAATCAAAGACAGAAAACTCACTTCTTCCTCATCACAATGGGAGTTTTTCTATGCCAGGAGAGAGAAGAAAAAAAAGAAAGAAAGAAAGAAACAGAACTTTTTTTGAGACAGATTTTTTTTTTAAAGCAGAGTGGGCATTGACTGACAATAGAGGAAGGTAAAGAAGCTTGTACACAGGAGAAAGACAGCATGCCTACTGTGGTAAAGGATTCATCTTTACCAGTGATGATATGATCATACACTTTAAAAGGAAATGATGTGTAGTCTGGAGGAATTAAGGTTATTACATATTTCAATTCAATCACACATCAGCAGCAGCTAAAATAATAGCAAGTTGCTGTTTCTTTAATGCAATCCATCACATGAAAACAATGAGATTTTCCTGAGGATTATTTGATGCAATAACTTAAATAAGATTAAAATGAACGTCTCGTAGATACGCAGCTATATCCAGGTCCCCGGTCCAGTCCACTGCAGGCAAACAATGGGATTCTTTATTTTGGCTTTGATTTTATTTCTAATGCTTGAGACATTATAGTCTGCAGCAAAGTGGCGCAATCATCATTGCCCTCGACTATTGGGGGTTAGAGGCAATAATAAGAGAGGATTGGGAACAGCATCTCAACTGTGAAATGGAGAGTTATGCTTGTAGGGGCTAAACACGGATCTGAGGACAGAGAAAGCAACCCACCAAAAGATAGAGTAAATGATGCCTATAACAGCAGGGAACAGAGAAATACATGTTAATTATGAAATACTGAACAAATATTAAACTTAAAGCAGGCACACCTCTATGACTGAGCATTTACTTTATGCCTGTGAAACACCAGGACTAACCATAAGCAACATCTAAATACAGTGGAGTTGACTACCCAATCAGAACCCCTTTAGGCCTGAGAGTGAACAAACAGATGAGAGAAACCACATGAGCAGTGAGGCCACGGGAGCATAAAACCCATGTGGCTGTTACCAGGGAGGAAGCTGGTGTGTAAAGGCTTGTGGCTAGTAGCGTGAGAGGGGACCTTCTGATAAGGGGCAGAGCTAGAAGGAACTGACTGGCTCTCGGGCTGACAGGCTCACAGACTCACTGGCTCACAGACTGACTGACTGATAGATAGATGTTTAGTTTCTCTAGGGTGCCTCGGCCCTCAGCATTACCTCTGCCAGGTGGTGTCCTCCTCCAGGAAGATGTTGCGGCTGGCTTTGCGGCCGCCAACGGGTGTGCGCGGCTCACTAGGCTCCGACACGCACACGGACACGGGCGAGTCCGACAAGGCGCTCAGGTCCTCGCCGATGGAGCCTGAGTCGGTTGAGTGTGCATAGCTCAGAGCGATCTTACGGCAGTACGTGCAAGCACGTAGGTCACCTACACACAACCAAACAAACAAACACAGACACACACAAAAAAGCAGAGAGACCAAAGAGAGAGGGTGTCAGACCAGCAGAAGGAAAAAATACCATTTGAGTTGGTTACCACAGCAACAGAAGCCACACTGCACATTGTTGGCAAAAGCAAACCCTGCACAGACAGTGATTAGCTTGTAAGGTCCGGTCACTCACTCACGCCTTACCAGTTAATGAGTAGCTTGGGACACTTTACTGTGTATTTAAGAGGAGAACACCAGACACATGCATCTTCTTCAACTTCTTCACATTTCTTTGCTAGACTGGTCTTCTGGACATAGTGTGCTGATGTAATATGCTAGACACAGTGTGACGAGGCTAATTGAGCGTAAAGTTGCTCCCTTTTTGAGAGAGGCATACAAACAAACAAACCTTTGATTGCACTTTTGGGTTACAGGCTTTACAGGTTCAAGTGAAGTCAACTTGATTTTGCATTTGAAAATACAGCAAAACAGTGACAGACTGAATTTCTTGAACTGAGTGTTCTTTATGTCAAAATGAAGGCAGCCATGTCTGGGCCATACCAAACACATCAAACTCAATTTAGAACTGACGCATCTGAACCACTTTTAGCCCAAAAAGCATGCCAAAACAATAGCACATTTGTTAAGTAACACCGGTGTCAAAACCAGGTAATGCCTTTCAACACACAAACCCACACACACACACACACACACACAGTCTACAGTAGGCACATCAGAATTTCCCAAGCACGAGTCTTACCTAACAGCGCTTCACAAAACACACCGCACACCATGCCGAGGGTGTTCTTACTTCTCCGTTTAAGCCACTCCGTGAGTAGTAGCCGTTCCTTGGACTCTTAAGAGCCCCACAGTTTCACTATGCTCTTGCTCTCACAAGCAAGAATGCCTTCACACCGCTTCCTATAGTCATGTGACCCGCTTAATGAGGCTTACGCATGTCAGCTCCTTACGGGATGGAGGAGATTCTTCCAGCATCAGCATCAAGATAACACTGGTCGAAGGTCACGAAGGTCAGGGGTCAGATTGGAGGGAGATGAGGCTGGAGTGGTGGTGGGGTGTTGGAGGGTGGTTGCACTAATCAACCCCGTCCCCATCCCTCCAGCCTCCCCGTACCGGCATGCAAGCACTCACCCGTGTATCCCATGAACTTGCCAGGGATTTCTTGGTTGCAGCAGCGGCTGCAGAAGATCTGTCCGCACAGGCGGCAGTGGTGGCGGCGCCGGAAGGTGGTGAACTTCTCGTTGCAGTCGTAGCACTCCTTACACTGGCTGTCCGGCATCCAGTATTGCTTCAGGTCACTGTCCTGTGGCGCGCAAAAGAGACAGACACACACACACACACACACACACACACACACACACACACACAATTACTTAAGAATCACATGTGACACTTGGAGCTGCACTATGCAAACAACATGTGAATCTGCAAATATTTAGCATATGTACATGCTTAGATGTCAGCATTTTCTTGTCTAAAAAAAAATCCTATTCCCACATCAATTTCTTAAACCTACGCTTTAAATGGAGGACAAAGAGACCCTAACCTCTTAAGCATGGTATTCATGTCTCTCAGATCAATATCCCGTCTACTTCAGCTGCTAATGCTTACTTTTGCTACTTCATTAATGATTAAGACAACAAATCCATGTGGGGCTGAAGTGGCATCACATTGTGCGACAGTGAGAGAGAGAGAGAGGGAGAGGGAGAGAGAGACAGTGAGAGAGAGAGAGACAGTGAGAGAGATTGACAGTGAGAGAGAGAGAGAGAGAGAGAGACACAGAGAGAGAGAGAGAGACAGTGAAAGAGACACAGTGAGAGAGAGAGAGACAGTGAGAGAGAGAGAGAGAGAGAGAGAGAGTGTAGTGGCGTCACTGTGTTTGTGTGTGTGAGAAAGAGAGAGTGAGTGCGTGTCTCAGTGTGTTTGTGTGTGTGTGTCTCTGTGTGTTTATGTTTGTGTGTGTCTGTGTGTGTGTGTGTGTGTGTGTGTGTGTGTCTCTGTGTATGTAGTGGGGTTGGTGTTTGTGTGTGTAGTGGGGTGGTTTACCTGGCTTTTCCCCTCCATGATCTCCTTCAATCTCTTCAGCGCTGTGCGTAACTGGACTGCTGTGCGCGGGTCATGGGTGCCCAGAGGGGCCTCCGATTTACGCCTGCCCTCTACATACAGACACAGGCACATACATACACACACACACACACACACACACACACACACACAAAGCTCAAATGAGTGTCAACTAACAACCATCACAACCACCACCAGACGTTCCAGTTAACATGCCTTCTGAATATCTAAGGGATCACACAATGATCCATGCAGGTCAGTCGACATGTGACACAGCCCAAAACCAACCACCCTCACAAGCACTAGCGAGAGCCAGACCCCAGACCGAGTACAGAAACCAGCATCTGTTTTTTCCAAGGCAGCAAAAGACTACGTCGTTGATATGCTGAACAATAGTGGAGGTCCATAGAATTACTGGGATGTGATTAATCTATTTCTGGTCAGAAAAAGCATGCCCTTATCCTGCGTTTGTATTTTGGTGAAATCAATGCAGTGAGTCTGCAGGTAATATCTAACATGTAGAATAAAATAAAATAAAAATCAAAGAGAATAATATTGTAGCATTCCATGTTGTTGTGTAATGGTTAGGACATGTGACGTGCACATCAATGTGAACAGGCCAACACAGCACTCGCCACTCAGATTATGACCATTAAGATGCACATACACATACATTAAGTGGTTAAAAGCATTTCTTGAAAAAGGTCATCACCACAAACCCTCACACAAAGAAAAGTTACATGAGTAAGACGATTGAAGCTCACCTTCCCAATCCACTGCCAAAAACAAAGAAACAAATAGAAAAAAAGAAAACATGATGAGCACCTCATTTGAACATGACCTAGAGACTGCATTGTGTTCCCAATACTCTCTCACCTATAACACCTATAATTACGAAAAACAAACCGATTACATGTGAACTTGATTTCCGAGAGCTCCACCCCATCCAGTGCCGAAAGGACTGCCAGGCAGATGCTCACCCTAGCTGGGACTAGTCCACAGGTCCTCACAGTTCTCCATGTCTCAGGGAACTGTTGGCTATGTCTTAATCTTTGTCTGTGTGTTTCCTGGGACTGATTTCTGAAGTACTGTCGGAAATCCCTTTTTAGACATTGTATTTTACATCGGCTGCAGTTGTTCAGTGAACAGTGGAAAGGCCCAACAGTCAGTGTCTTCTTCTGAGAACATCCTTTCTTGATCAAAAGCTCGCTGTTCCTGGTCGCTCCGTAATCTAAGTCATTGTGTGTAGGTTGTGTGTCTTTCCCCCTTTAATTTCTCCTTCATTTATCAACTGTTATCAGGAGGCCCTGGGCGTCAATTAGAGGTCTGTGAGATGGGCAACACTTAATTCCATCAAACTCCATTTACATTTTAGAGACCTGCTTCTGACACACACATACATTTTCACATAAATGATAAATATGGCAGGCAGATAGAATGCAACATATTAGTCGACTCAACATATTTCACATTGAATTATGACCTGATTTGTGAGTACTGCATGTGTACACAAATATCATTAGGATGTGTATCTGTCACTTAATGAGAACACAGGCATGAAAAGTTGACACCAGAGCTAGAACTATTAAAGGGAAACTAGACAAAAACCTATAGTTAATTTACTAACCATTTTTAATTTTCATTTTTTTCTAATATTATATGTATTGACTATAGAAAAACTGAATTACCATCCAAGAATTTAAATCCCTGTGTATTGGCACATTGGTGCCAAATGATACCAAATGATAATGATAACCAAATGATATTCTACTGTACTACCGCTACTTGTGCAAGACATATGGTGCTACAGGGGGTCCATTTAAAAAAAAAACAGAGATGATGATGATGATGATGATGATGAAGCAGCAGCTTCTGTACTGGAGTCAAAGCACACGGGCCAATGGAGGCCCGGGTCCCAACTCGGTCATTCCAAATCTGGCCTCTCTAGCCTTATTTCTACTGCACATCAGAAAATGGCCGGGCACGTACAGCAGAATCTTTCATCTTGCTTACAGTACTCACAGATTCACATGCCTATAGTCCATGACTGCAAAATTTAGAATGGCACATTACACATACACACACCTGAATTCTTAGCCCTTTTTCTGCAATGAGTCTGTAAGCATGTCCCATATCCCCTAGTACAGCAGTCTTCAACCGGGGGTCCGCAACCCCTAGTGGGTCCGCGGAGGTACTGCAGGGGGTCTGCGAAAATATTTTGTCTGAAGCATTTTTTTTCTCTTCCAAAAAATAAAATTTGTCATAGTTAACATAATGTTCAAGAGAAAATTGCTTCATATTCGTTTTTAAATAACACATTGTAGGCTACCCATGAATCATGCATGTGATCATGTGATCCCTGTGTAACATTTTGCTAACATATGCCAAAACAACTTCAGCCTAATCCTGATATGACACTGCCTCCATCAGTACAAGAATAGAGAAGCTCTGTTCCACTCACCAGGCTCAGTGCTCTCACTAGGACCTGGTAGCTTACATGCTCGATAATCTTTAATTCTTCGTCCCACTATAATAAAAATGTATTTTTTTTATTTGAGTTGGATCATAGCGATTGAAGAACATCTTTTTCCCCCGTGCGTTTTAGTTAAAAAGCTTTGTATTCAGCAATTTAACAGCAATAGCTTTGTATTCGTATTTGTGTTTCCTTCTGTAAGACAAAGTTATATTTACACAAGAGGAAGAGGCTTTCTGTCTGTATCAGTTTGAGCTAATGAAGCTTTGCCTGAATTTAGCTGAATATAACCAGCTTAGTTAACCCTTGACACATTCATTCTATTATAGGGTGAATTTATGCAACACTAAGCAGGCCTAAAGAAATATCAGAAACGAGTTGTATAAAGCAGTAGTTACCCCCGTTAATAATAAGGCCTGTTTAGAATGTGTGCGTTCGTGTGTGCGTGCGTGCATGTAGGCACTCCTGACTGACGGTCCAAATGACAGCAGGATTTGAGGTGGGCCAGGTGTGGGGGTCCGTGCTCAGTCTCTATCACAGCCAAGGGGTCCTTGAGCTGAAAAAGGTTGAAAACCCCTGCCCTAGTAGCCCTGCCCTTTTATTTGACGGGAAAATTTTCAAACAGGATATGAATTTAAAAAAAAAAATGATATCGGTAAATGATATTGGTAAATCTCGCAGCTAAGCAGCGAAATTGGTCAAGAAATTATGAATTTTTATTGGCCAGTCTGGTGCGCTTCATGCCAACCCCACACTAACTAGGGCGCATGGCGAGATCCACCCATTATCAAAACCTGAAGTGTGTAGGGTTAGGGTTAGGGTCCTCCTGTATGTTTCCTTTCTGAGCCCTTTTCAAGTCAGCATTTGTGCAGCCTTTACCAACCGTGTGTTATGGACAAAGCCATTTTCTTCAGTAGTATTTTTCTATTTAAAAAAGTACAGGTTATACAAGTGGCATAATTTATCTGTTTGCACCTTTATGTAAATGTCGTGCAGGATTAATGTGTGAGCGGGTGAGCGGATTCTGCACCTGAGGCACTTGAGGTACGTCGTATGAGATCTGGGTGTGGTTTCCTCAGGGAGCCGGTACTGTGAAGCGAGTGTGTGGGACTGCTCCATTTCCGCTGCTCCCTCTGAGGAGAGGATGACGCCGATTCAGACTTCTCTGCCACAGAGGGAGGCCGTCCATCTTCTAAACATCCACCAACACACACAAAAACACAAAGGTATGCTTATCATAATCTCAACAACAATTATGTTGTCCTGCAAGAAAAAAAGTGGAAAACAATCAGCCTGAAGAGTGGACCTTGCTTAGAATCGGGATATTTCTCAAAGATCTGAATTAAAAAAACGTAAACAAACCGTAAAAAAAAAAACCTCTGATAAACTCCCTGTCCCTTTGACATGACGAGCATGCACTGTGATTAATTATTATTATTAATTATGGAGAGCAAATCTTTCTTAAAAACAAAATTCACTCTTCACACCTGGTGAGCCGATTAGCTGCTTGAATGAGAATTTTGACAACTAAGTCCCAAGAATGTCTAAAGAGTGTTTTAGTTCATTCATATCAGATTCTAATGACTATTTGCATTGGAAAGGCTATAGTATACAGTTTGTGATGGAACACCCCCAAAAAAATACCCTATGCAACTTTTTGTAAAGCTGCTTTTAAAAATGATTCATGATAACATATTGACAAAAATTACATCCTATGTAACTTTTAGTAAAGCAACATATGCAAAATTACTGTCATTTTCATTTTTTTTTTTTTTCAAATTTGAATCTAAATTTTTATCTTTTGTTGGGACATAGTGGGAAGTGTTTGTTGTCAATGTGGCCGCCATAAAATGCTGAGGGGAAACCCTGTCATGCCGTAGTCACACTAAAAATTGCATAACTCTTAAACACAAAGCACCAGCTGCTTGCTATGCGTTTATAACCACACTGACTCAGGGATAAAGGAAAGGACAACCCGTCCCAGCACAACTGCTGGATCAGACATGAAGCCAACCAATGAGGATTACGGATGAGAGTCAGGTGACCCAAGACTGTCTAAAGAAATCACAAGTGTTGTGCACAAGGTCTCTTCCATCACATGATCTCTGAAGACTACTGGCTGCTCTCCAACATGCACATCCGGAAACACACCACACTTATAAAAAAAAAAAACACTCAGGAGTCTGCCTGCTCAAATTTCATTCCAAGTAGAGAACAAATGTTATTGAGGTAGTATACTCAAGAACCTAAGAAGTACACTAAACTTTTTAAGCGCACTTTAATCTCTTAACTGTAAATCTAGTTGGAAACTTAACCCTAACCCATGTATTAAATTACTGCATACAGTTTGACAGGTGCCCCAGATCAATCTGTATCAACCTGGACCAATCCTAGAACTCTCAACTTTCATATGTGATGGCATTCAGTGGAAGACCTGAAGTTAAACAGGTATGAGCAATGCAAAGTTGACAGACCACAATCAAAACCTGATGCTAATTAAAATATGTGGAAATAAAACATTCAAATCACAGAAAACCAGCATTGGGAGAAACAGCCTCTCAAAATAAAAACATAGAGGGCTTTTACATGCTTGCAGTACTGGGGCTCTGCAGCAGTTCCCCAATCTTCAAGACCACATACCCTTGCTGAAGCGAAAGAGGCTGACAAATGAGCTGTAGGCTGAGCGCAGGGGAGGCTCCTCCTGCTCGGGGCTCAGGGGCTTAAAGTGCGTCAGGTGGGATGGGCTGGTCGGCACAGGCGACGGAGGGGGCTCTGGCACCCAGTCCAGGGTGGAGGATGAGGAGGAGGACTGGTCGTCCGCAGCCATGTCACAACTCCAACGGCTGAGAGAAAGAGAAACAGATAGAGACAGACAGACCAACAGGAGGGAGAGGATGATAGAGAGAGACAAAGAAATTGTTTTTTTACTATCACTTCACTGGGCTCTGTCAGGTCTTCCTGACCAACAGCAAAAGTGTCAATACAGCAGTCAACCAGCCTTTCCAATGAGCTTGTCCTGAGGTTTTAATTAAGATTTCCCATACACAATATGAAGCTTTAACCTAACTCCATGAGTACTGTTTACATTTTGAACACTCAAAGTACTTTAATACATTTAAATGAACGGTTTCGTTTCATTGCAAGGCCAAATGGTTGCTATCCACTCTAGCAAAGTAAACTGAACTTATAAGCTTAAGACTCAAAGGCATGCAACGGGAAGCACATGACTCTATTCACCCTCATACCCTCATTCAACTACTGGAACACGTAGCAGGAAGCCAATAAATTTTTCTTACAATGATCGCAGTGCAAATAAACTATTTGGGGATAATGATCGACGCGCAAAAGGTTAATGTTGGTTCTCCGTAAAGAGGAACCAGTGCAAGAGAAGTCATTATGGTGCAGGAAAACCCCACACAGTAAACATTGCACACCAATTGAACAAATGCAGTGCACTGAGTCCAAATGACAGCTAATTAAAAATCATGAAAGTTATTCACCCCCAAACATCCTACGCTAGATCTACGTCACCATCCCCATGAGTTGATGAACAGAAAAAACCTAACGCTACAAAAACGATGATCTTTCCAATCATTTGACTGGCTATAATAACTAATGGTCAAATGAGGGTGGTGCTAGCGTTAGATGAAAAACGTTAACTTGCAGAAGAAACTTTCCATCGCATCTAGCCGAATCAAGCGGTACGTTTCTGCTAAACATAACTGGCGATAGCGTTAACTATACATTTTTCTATTACAGTGCTGTGTAAGATTGTTAATATTATACGTATCACCGTGTATTATGCCACCATAAGAGATATGTAACGTTAAATTCGAATTTATAGCATCTCACCTAAGAATCCCCATACCAACGTTTATTTAACCAGTTAGTGAACAACCAGCCAAAGTAGTCTGACAGGCAGACAAATAGTTTATAATTGCAACATAACACTTTATTGTTGTAGGGCCACGTCCTATGATAAACTTCCAGGCTTGTCTGGATTAAATGCTAACTAGGAAACCGCTATCTGGCTAACCAGCTAGGCTAATGTTGAGAAAATAGGGTTTTACGGTACGTTCTCCACCACACTATGAACCGTATATATTGCATAATAATAGACTTAGCAAGTGTCGCGCTGAAGATGGTTTCTCAAACTAATAAATATCTGTTAGTTGGAGTTCCCTGCGACTATAGCAGGCCTAACGTTAGCACTGTATTTCACCACAATGTTTTAAGTGAATCACTACGATTTTACCTTGGTTGTCAGTTTTCTTAAAATCTTCGTATCATCTTGACACCAACAGTTAATCATTTCCGAAGATATCAACAGTTTGGTTTGTAATCCGTCCTTCAATGTTTACCCAACGCTATCTATCAGTGGGATCATTCATCTAAAGAACTATCCGTCAAGTACTACCTGCTTGTGCTATATTATTTAGGAAGCGCGTGTTGAACTAGATAGAGTCGATCCTGTTGTGATCACGAGACTAGGCTTTACAATCAAGCAAAGAGAGCTCGTGCAAGTCGATGTTTTAAGTTTGTTAAATTTTCTGTACAAATATACAGTATATAGTTAAATAAAGTAATGCAAGTAAAATAATAAACAAAGCTAAAATGTTTCCTTCATACAATGATTTGTTGTTTAGGCTACATAAGTTGTATGGAAACAAAGATATCATGATCAACTGATTACGCTATATTCTGCAGTGAGATCTCAGTGAGAGTTCCAGATATCACAGAGAACACATAGGCCTAGCCTCACACACACACACACACACACACACACACAGAGAGAGACAGAGAGAGAGCGAGACACACACACATACTAACAAACACACACATACACATTGTTATCCTACAGACACAAAACGTTGACTGGTTAGCTGTTGGCTAATCACTTGAGTTTAATAATAATAAGAAATCACTTGAGTTTAATAATAAAACACTTTGTGGCTTGCTGTAGCCTAGCTGTGCTCAGGGGTTATTCTGGGATCCATGGTAGCCCTGTGACTCTCCCCATTGTTGAAGTGATTGACAGGTGTTCTTTAATAAATAATTCAACTGTAAGTCTAATACCTGAGACCACTGTTATACTATCAGTCTATTTACTTCCTGTCCACAGCCTAGCTGAATTCTCTGTTTACACAGTGTTTCTTACAAGGATTCTCAAGTAAGTGAATCAACTTAACTTTGCTTATCCTCTCAATTCATTCAAGAATAGAATTTCTAGGAAATATTTAAATTGAAAGTATCTTTTACAGTAACTAGGCTATTGTCCAGTTTATACTGCAGAAGCTTTGAACTACGGTATACGAGGTCTGTAACAAATGTCAAATATAGCTTACTATATTATCTTTATCTCATGTAGCAAAATCTATATTTTGAACTTTGATTCACATTTGGCATACTTACCCTTTTAAATAGATTTTTTAAATTTAATTTGGACACTCAATGATGTAGTGAATATTACCTGCAGACTGAATGTATTTCTGTCTTGCCAAACCTGAATGATAGCTCTTTATGTAATCTTAAAAGCCGATACTCTCTCATCAATGTTCCTAAGAGACAAGTCTTCAAAACAAACTCAAGAGGTAGATCTCTTATGTCATCCGGACTATTAGACTAATGTTCCTAGACCCTGTTGAAGCTAGCAGTTCCCGTAGCCTTCATGCCATTTTTGGTGAAGAAGTAGGTATAATTCTTGTCCTATGTTTCTTTCAGCAGTAAAGATTAGCTTATGCTATAGTGGGAAATGGAGACCAGACGCCTAAAAAGAGACATTGAAGCATTACTGTGAGTTTACTTTGCTCTTGTTACTCTAGGTTTATAGTGGTCAGGTTATTTACTGTGTGTTGTTGTAGAAATATCACAGCATGGGCTAGATGGTCTCATGGAATTAATGTGCATGCAATTTACTGACTAGGCCAAGTAGTTTGATAGGGACATATATGTGGAAGCTTTATTGTCAAAATGTTTGGGTAGAAAATAGTTTTCCATTTGCTATTTTGTATTACATGTACTTGTCTTCCTATTCAAGCGATGGTTATATTGGACAGAAACTCAGAGAAAATGGATTTGATCCTAAAGGTAAAGGGGACTCTACAATGTTGGATGACCTTGTAAGTAATACTGTTTTTTATAAAATAATTGCAAAAATCATGACTTTCTTGTTACAAAAAGGAAATACAAGTAAAGGATATACTGAAAATATATGCCCAACATTATGGGAAAATACTGCTTTCTGTAAAAACACTCTGTAAGTGGCCCTATAAAAACATATTTGCAGCATCTACCATTGTGTCTAATATAGGCTGCTCTCTCCATTGGTAATTTGTTGTAGTCATCCAGTTAGTCTTTGATGTGTGATTGTTGTTGTATCTAAGGCCCATTATGACTTGGCTATCAGTGTGGCACTGTGGTGGTTGAATAAAGAAGATGGCAAAGACCTAATGGAAAATTTTGTCATGTGAGTCTTTATCATAGTATTTATCTTAAAAATGATTTTATTTACTCAATTATTTGGCTTGAAGACATTTGTTGTATTTTTGCACAATATTATATGCAAAACTATGATTTTGTATTGATTTTCATATTGATAGTATTGATTGCCAGTTTTTGTTTTGCATCATGTGCATTTCATTTGATTGGGTTACCACTATGAACAAAGAAGCCCTGGACACATACAGTACCCTAACCGAATGGAACGAAAAGCCATGATCCTGTCATCTTTTGCTGGCCTGATCTTAGTGAGTTATCCTCACATTTAGTCCTCTAATTATTTAGTTTATTCAGTTAAAAATGTGCAACTTAGATGTGCAAAAGCTTTGTCTGAGTAAATCATTCCTTTATTTGTATAAAATATCCTCAGTGACAAACATCCTGGCAGAGACAAACATCCCAGTAAAAGTCTGGTTTGAGATGGCAAGATGTCCAAAAGTTGCAGCATGTTTTAAATGAATTCCACAGTAACAAATGGGAACCATAGCAAAACACTTACTTATGTACTTGGCCCTGAAAGTGTTGAAACACATATGATACCGTTTATTACCTGATGTAACATACCTGCCTGAAGATTTATGGCAATTCGTATCTAAATGGTTTGAACAAATATGTGGAAGGACTTTTACTTCCCGAACCCGGGATGTCTGCCTCTGTCTCAGTTATGACACTTATTTTACTCAACTGATAAGATGAAGTTTGAGTGTTGTGTTTTAGAATAGCTTGCCAGTGGAAGACATTCTTTCTATGTACACCTGCAAGCCCTCAGTGTCTTACTCTCACAATCTGACTAAGGTAAACAGAAAAATTTAGATTTTGTGTGCCATTTCAATAAAGGCTCATCTTATCTTATCATCTTATCATCTTATCTTAATTAAGTTTACCCCTGAAATGGTGTACTGTCTGTTATCGTTCCCAGAGTGCCATTGTCCACCCCTTCGCCTTATCTTATCATCCATTTGCCATGCTTGGCTCCTATAAGGCAGTGGATGAGTCGCGAAAGCACAGTATGTTCATGCCTCTCCTAAAAGCACAAAAGTTAATAATGCAAAAGTAATTTTTTGTGTTGTGATTAAATTAAATCTGTTGTATATAGGTGAGAAGCTAAAACGCTGGAAGTCAATCCACTGTAAGCCTTCTCCTACCATGAGAAAACCTGCACTTCCTTCACCATCAGGATCTTCCCCCTCATCTTTCTCGGTAAATGAAATGATTCACTCATACATTTTGTAATGTCAAAGAAATTGGAGAAGTGTAAGCTCACTGTTATAAGGAGTTCACTACAGGTTGTAAAAGTATAGGAAATCACATGAAGATGACTGTATGCCACAGGGAGTTTGTCAGTGCCAGCAATACTTGCTGTGAGGAAACAAAAAGTTATAATGGCAGCCCCTTGTGGCCAAACAAAGTAACCTCAACGTGTTTGGTTAAATGTATCTGTTTACAATTGCAGGACAGTGGAGACTCCTTCATTGAGAAGACAGAGCATTATGAGGGATCCCAGGAATCACTTCAGGACTAAAGTTGGACCATAGAATTTCCAGTCATACATCACTGAATCCTAATAAGACAACTTCAGGGTATTTCCCATCTTACCACTGGTATTAGTTGTCAGAAATGTCAGACATGAAGATGTGTGCAATTCAGACATCATTGTTTCACTGGATGATTATAGTTGTATTTAATTTTTTGCTCTTCTTTTGCTTCTTCGTGTAAAATACTTTTAACTGTGTTATTTTAACCATGGCCTAAACTTTTAAATAAACTTCTACAATTGCTTTGCCTTTGCATGTACATAAATGACTCTAATCATCTTATAATCATGTGACCATCTGTGACCCTTGACACATAAAATGGCCGGCTGGCTGACACACACACACACACAGACACACACACACACACACAGACACGCAAACCATAAACAGTCAAGCTAATAACCTTAAGGATTCTGCTAGGTGTGATGCACTACATTTCAGAGAGCTCTAATTGCCATTGGAGCACTAAACATTACTATAGGATTTGTGATGAGCTTAAACATTCCATGAGATAGACATTAATCCTATTTTGGCAGGTTCTTGGGTGCAGCGACTCTCCAGTGACAGTATCAAAAAAGAGGGGGGGTGCTGAGAGGCGTCAGCAATGTGCCCTGCTAGGCCTTTTGCTCTGATGAATCAGGGCTTTTAACTCTATGCTCTTGATCCAGACTTTTGGCAGGGCCACCAGGCTTCCAAATCCCAGTCATTAAAATAACAAATAAAGTTTTATCCATGGAGCGTTGATTGAGGCGTATAAAGTGCTGGACACAGGCTCCAACTGGCAAGGCTGATACTATCGGAGTCTCCAAAAAGCTGTGCAGAATGAGTAAGGTAAGACCATAGACTGGGCCAAGAGCACTAATAGGTTATTTTTGAAGACTTTGTTAAGGCTGTGGTGCAGGTTGTTACTAAATAGAACAAAAAATCAACACATTTATAAAATATTGAGTCATTAGAAAAATATTTGTCAGCTTGTGATTGAAACTCCCTGTACACCATGCAAAACTAGTGGAGGATAGCCAGCTGATTATTTACCTTTAGAATTAAATTGCATGCAAGTATGCAATGCATGAATGTATTTATATTTTGAAATAATTGCAAACACGGTTTTATAGTTCTGTGGTATCATGAGCTGTCATGGGCTTGGCCATTACAATCAGAGTAGTTTTCTCTCTATCGCCTGTGTGGTAGATCATCTTTTATGAGGAGCGGAACTTTCAAGGCCGCTCCTATGAGTGTGACACAGACTGCCCTGACATGCACCCCCACTTCAGCCGCTGCAACTCCATCAGGGTGGAGAGTGGCTGCTGGGTCCTCTACGAGCGCCCAAACTACTCGGGGTACCAGTATGTGCTGACCCGTGGTGAGTACCCAGAGTACCAGCACTGGATGGGCTACAACGATTCAATCCGCTCCTGTCGTACCTTCAACTATGTGAGTAGTTGTCTGACTGCCTGAGATTATTTTCTTGACACACTGGTCGGGGACTGTAGTAGCACACAATTGTGTGTCTGTCAGTGACTTATCTCAATTGTTACAGTAGGTGTCTGATAACTGAGTTGAATCATTCTGGGCATTTTTTGAATGGTAACTATCTTCACCATCATACCACAGTTTCAGTAGTTATAGGACTTAATTTGTGCAGATGTTTCTGTAAAATTGTGCACATTTATCACACCACCATTGTGGTAGTTGTAAAGCTAGAGTTGCGCAGATGTCTGTTTCTTCACGTTGCTTGAACACGTCCATGTCAAACCTTATTAACAGGTTACTCTGGAAATGTATTGACTCAATCAGGTCTAAAATATATTTATCCTCTATTATGTATGTAAAAAAAATGTCATTCAGTGAAATAATGTGCATGCCAAATTTGTATAAGTTCAAAAATGAACATAGTGGTAACTGTTTCTCTCTAACAGACAAGTGGTGGGCCTTATCGGATGCGCATCTACGAGCGGCCTGACTTCCAAGGTCACATGATGGAGTTCACTGATGACTGTGAGTCTGTCCAGGAGAGCTTCCGAAACCGCAACATCCATTCCTGCAACGTACTCGAGGGATACTGGACCTTGTATGAGCATCCCAACTACAGGGGCCGCCAGTATTTCCTCAGACCTGGCGAGTACCGCAAGTTCAGCGACTGGGGTGCTACTTGCGCCAACACCGGATCTTTCCGCAGGGTGACTGATTTTTAGGAAGTCTGCCACTGTGCACCATGTTTTCCATGCATCTCGTTGGCACTGGTTTGTCAATAAAAGAGAATGCCTAACAAGTGGATTGGTGAGCATTTTTTTCATCACATCCCATCACCACAGTCCTAAATATATATTCTGGAAAGTAAATGAAAATCAAGAAAATCAAGAAAATGAAATATCTGTTCAATCTTCAAAAGAGTAAACATAAACATAATAATGAGTAAACATAATATTTTAGCAATGAGACAAAAGTAAATAAAAACATAAAAACATATAGCAATACATTATTATAAAAGTAAATAAAACATTTTCTTAAATAAAAATGTAAACTACATGAAATATCTAAAGGTTCTTACATGCAAATGAATATAATAGTAATTGAAACAGATAATATCAGTGTAAATTTAAAAGATTCATAGCCTACTATCACTAAACTACGGGTATAATATACTGATTACAGCAAACAAATATATTATATTTGTTATATATTCCATATATTCCATGTTGCTGTTTCGCAATTATAGCAGTATTTGTATATGGGGTGTATGATGGGTTGGTCAATGACAACATTAGTTGTAATTTGACAAATTGTTGGGTGATCCAAGACTTACAAAGCAAAGGTTCCTCAGGCTGTATTGCTATTGCTTCTCAGCTGTCCAACTTCTCATTTTGCTTTGAAACCTCTCTCCTTACCGTCCTCTTACTTGCAGCCTTTATCCTCATTAGATCCTTTTTAAACTTCATATCTCTCTCAGCAAAAACACTTTGCCTTTTAAGATGAATTGTTCACAATTGATCACTGTTAACAAAATGTGTCGTTATATCAAAAGACTAAACAAAATTGCTCCTAATGACGCTATCCTGTTATTATGTTTTTTCTATGTTTCTTACACTCATCTACACCAAACCAGACACAGATATGTGTTGGGGTTGAGTGGGATAACTAGCATGCTGGATATGCTGAATAAGAACTGATAAGGCAGGTGACAAGGAAAAGTGACAGGGCGGAATCTGATAGGTCATAGGATCCGCACAGCACCCGGCTGTTCAACAGTGTCACACAAGGCTGCACTGAAAAGGAAAACATGCCTCGTTGGCAGAGCTCCCAATTAGAAAAGGATCCATTCACAAAAGAGTGGAATGTTAGGGTTTCTGGAGCCCATTATGTTGTACACCAGGCTCATTGAGCCAATGTAACTTCCAGTAAAGCCCCAGTTGACAAAACAGACAACACATGGTTGTAGAGCATTTGTTCCATTACATTTAGAAACGAATTAAAAGACGAATATATGAAACTGTCAGGTAACATAAACATCATTTTGTCAAATATTGGTTATAAGTTATACATAACATGAATGTTAGTGTCACAGACAAATGCTAACTTATGCACTGATTTAAACTCCTTCCTGAGCTTTCCAGCAGCTTTTAGTGTTGCAGTTTTTGCTAGAAAGAGTGTAGCCGTCATGGAAAGGGCATTTGAAAAAAAGAGTCATGGTGCAAGACACCTGTAAAGTTTTTGCTGACGATGGTTCACAATAATTTAAATAACAACACATCCTGTCATACCATTTCAAGCAGGGAAATGTATATAAACATAACCTTCTGTTGACAACACAAACAGCAACACATTGGCCTACAATCCATCAACAGCCATGGGCAAGGTTGGTAACATTTGTATTGAATTTCACTTTACACACAGTGATCCAACAAATTCTATCCATATCATATAATTATTAAGTCAAAAACTGTTCAACAAGCCTTTTTTTCTGTCCTTGTAGATTATCTTCTTTGAGGACAGGAACTTCGGCGGCCGTCACCATGAGTGCATGAGTGACTGTGCTGACCTGCACATGTACTTCAACCGCTGCCACTCCTGCAGGGTGGAGAGCGGCTGCTTCATGGTCTACGACCGTCCGAACTACATGGGCCACCAGTACATGATGAGGAGGGGAGAGTATGCCGACTACATGAACATGTGGGGTTGGAATGACTGCATCAGATCCTGCCGCATGATTCCCATGGTAAGCATATACAGCTAAGTTATACCTTTAAATTCTGCCCTAAGACATTCACTGGCCACACTCTATGCCAAAAGCCCTGTGTTAATATTGTGCGTGGAAAGATGCTCACAAATGAGGTGAACTCACTTTCCTGACACATTCGTACTATAGTGGAAAATAATAGTAGAACCAGACAGAAATTCTATTCAATTATACACACTAATTACAAACACTCACAAATTACTTTTAAAACCACTAAAGATGAACAAGTGTTAAAGTATGATGCGTAACATAGCATAGCATGGCAAATGCTTGAAAAAGCATAACATGGTAGCATGCTTAACATAACAACATGCTTAATGTAGCATAACATGGCAACATGCTTAACATAACATAACAACATGCTTAATGTAGCATAACATGGCACCATGCTTAACATAACATAACAACATGCTTAATGTAGCATAACATGGCAACATGCTTAACATAACAACATGCTTAATGTAGCATAACATGGAAACATGGCTATTGTAGCATAATGGCATCAGTCAGTCAAACTAATTCCCTCCTCAATTACCCCTTGTAGCACCGTGGGTCCTTCAGAATGAGGTTCTACAGCCGCAACGACATGAGTGGTCAGATGATGGAGCTGATGGACGACTGCCCCAACGTCATGGACCGCTTCCGCATGTCCGACATCCACTCCTGCAATGTGATGGACGGCCACTGGCTCATGTATGATCAGCCCAACTACAGGGGCAGGATGTACTACCTGAGGCCCGGCGAGTACAGGAGGTTCAACGACTGGGGAGGCATGAGCCCCAGGATTGGTTCCATCAGGCGTATCATGGACCTCTAAAGACAGAGTTCTCGTCAAATGTCTGCTGTATGCCCTCTTCCACACACTGAATAAAATGGTGTCAGTGCTCAAGTGTTTTCAGTTTTGTTCTTGCTCCCTGCACGTGGAAGGTTATATGTCTGGCAGCGATTTCTGGGATAAGCTGCCTGATTACCTCTCTGTGTTTGGAGAGCTGAATAAAGTCATAGAGGAACTGATGCCCATCCGAAAGAAGTGTTGTTAATCCTTACAGCCATCAAATATATAAAATAGGCCTGCACACACACATATAGGAACTAATACCCATCGGAAATAAGTTTTAATTCTTATGGCCATGAAATGTATGAAAATAGACCTGCACCTACACATACATCATCTATATCAAGGTTCCCTTGTGCAGTGTCACTAATGCATAAAAAGACCTTAATTATCCAAATACTAACAAGGAAACAGCCTCTGGAGAAACAGAGGCTTTTTGACTGGTGTGATGTCTCAGCATGTAGTCTGCCACTGATACAGTTCAGTAATTGTTTGTTTACATACAATTTAGACCATAGAATATTTCTCTGCCATGTTACATCAAAAGTACATGTCTTCATGGTTGTGCATGGTTTAATGTTCGGTCAGACCCTGTTATAATGGTGTGTAAAATAATGAATTAATTAATGGACAGACAATTAAACTGTAGGTGGGTAGGTATGATGCAGGTAGAAAAAGAGATATTTTAAACTGATATGTCTCCCGCAACATGAAGTGCTTGTAAATGAAACCCAGCTTTTTGTAGCCTATATGCCTAGCCTATTAGAGTACATCTGATATTTTCATAATTTCTGTTTATACTACCATTTACCGTCTCGGTATGACATTAAAAATGAGATAACTTGCCACCTCAGTGAAACTCCGAAGACAAATACATCTGAATGGTATGTGTTGGTGGTCCTATTACAGTGATTGAAATGGCTTTCATAATGTGTAACAGGTTTGTATCTCTTTCAGGTCTTTTACTTTCTTTCTTATTTAATTCCTTTTTTATTTTTAACAATTGCAGTTAGGCAGTAGAGAATGTGCAAAAAATGCCTGGAAATTATACTATGAATAGCACATGCCGAGTCTGCATTTCAAGGCCGGTATATATGCCATGTACAAAATGCTGAACAGGGTTATACTAACGAGAGACACTGAAATCCAGCAATAATGGTGAAGGTAATGTGTGCAACTGAGAAATCTACATTACTGCATGAAAGAGATGATATTAACAAAATATACCACTAACAAAGTCCTACACCAAGATTTGATTCACACACATGCATACACACACACATTCACACACAAGTATATTTTGTTACTGAGTTTAATTTTCACGTTACTGAGTTAAATTTTTATTATTTCATTTTAGATCATTTTCTACGAAGAGAAGAACTTTGGTGGTCGTCTTTACGAGTGCATAAATGACTGCACAGACTTACAGCCCCATTTCCACCAATGCAACTCTATCAAGGTGGAGAGTGGCAGCTTTATGATATATGAGAGCACCAACTACATGGGTCACCAGTATTTTGTATGCCCAGGAGAGTACCCGGACTTCCAGAGGTGGATGGCAGCTAATGACTGCATATGTTCCTGTCGTGTAATTCCTCAGGTAAGCAAAGTTGCATGATTTTATTTATGTTTGGACTAAGTCCTTTTGCAACAAATTCTATAAGAGTGAACAATGTATTTGTTGAAAAAAGTAATAAATATATATTTGAGAATATTAAAACAAAATGAACAGAAATGTAACTGTCAGTTTCCTCATTAGTGTAGTTAATTTGTAACCTAAAGTTGTGGTGGAGAATGTTGTCAAACCAATTCAAGTTCATAAAAGCGTTGCTTTCAATATTTTTAATTATTTAGTCATTTGACTCGTGGTGGCACTTTAGGTCTAATCTCACGTTTTTTAAATCCAAAGCACTGTCTGTTTCACACGTGTTTGATCGTAGGTACACATATGTTTCAGTATCTGTAAACAACTTGCTATCAACTACTCAAAATGTGACAATTTCATTTGTTTATTTCAACATAGCCAAAGGGTTCCTTTAAACTGTCCATCTATGAAAGACTTGAGTTTGGTGGTCAGACAATGGATCTCACAGATGACTGCCCGTGCATCATGGACTGCTTCCACACCAACGACATCTTCTCCTGCAGGGTGAAAGGAGGAAACTGGATTTTTTATGAGCATTCCAACTACAAGGGCAGGATGTACCTGTTGATGCCCGGAGAATACCCAAGATTCAGTCAGTGGGGAGGAGTTACAGCCCGAGTGGGTTCCATCAAGCGCATTGTGGAATACTGAAAACAATCATCTTTATTTGCTTTGTTTTACAAAAACAAACACACATAAAACGTCAACATTCTCATTTTTTTGCAACACTATTGGAAGTGTTTGGACATCTTTTACACTTGGACTACAACTTGTATCTTGGGATAACAGAATTATTCTGTTGAGACAATGGTAACTTGTTGAAACTTGTTATTTCTTTGTTCAGAAGATTTTTTTCAATAGACTCTATGTTCTTGATGGAATCATATGCCAAGGTTGTACAGCTATTTATAGTATACTGATTTGTACATTTTTTAATTTTACAACAATTTTAATATTCTACTGTATGCCAAGTTCATTCTGACATATTATATTTTAAGGTAATGTGAAAATCAACATAAATATAGCACAATGTATACACTACTCCGTAATATGAAATGTACAGAGAAGATTCACTTTATCGACTTATCAATTTGTGTTAGCTGCCTGTGATTAAGATCAGAAATGCTTATTGCCCTAAACAATTAACAACCCCCCCCCCCTTCAAAACAAACTGACAAACCATACGAGAACTCATGAGTAGCCCTATCAGCCGGAAAATACAACTGTCTACAAATAACGTATTAATTAACATATTCATTATTGTTCAAAATTCAGTTACAAGGCATTACAAATGTATATAATTTCTATGTTCATTTTTTGTACTGAGATTTATTGACCATTCCACTGGTTATGTGTAATCTGTTGACATGTTAGACTATGACTTTGTGTATGTATTTGCATTTTTTTTTATCAAAATGGCTGTTAATTTTGAAATAGGAAAATTTTGATGAAAGACTGAAAATGTTTTCAGACAGCAGTGCTGCTGTCAATCTCCAAAATCGTTTTTGTGTAGCCTGAATTATAATGCTCTTACAATATATATATAAGTAAACAGTCCAGAGTCTCTTTAAAGGGTCCCAATCCTTAAATATATTGTTTACATTAATTTTAGGCTGCCCATCATTGTATTACACAATGTAACAAGCAGAATTTGATTGTAGGGATTTTATTTGCACCATGATATAAGAGAACAAGGATTAAAAAACAAAACAAAAAAAAAACATGGAATGTTTTAAAACTCAAAGTTTTTTATATTACAGCCTTCATACAGTCTGCTGTTACATCACGTAAATGTAAATATAAATGTAAAATAAATGTAATCCAAATACAATTCCTGCATTTTACAAATACTCATACTACTGAAAATAGTTATGTTTTATGTCACATTGAACAGAGAGCTATGGATCAAGTAAAAATACTGTACATATATATTTTCAGTGCAGTAACAGAACCACCTTTGACCTTGACAGCAGATCACCAATCAGTGACAATTTTATATCAGGAAAATCAAATGTGTTTTTCTTCTGTTGTCTGTTTTATGGGGCATTGCTGACCCAGGTACCAGTACTGTCAAACATGCCTCACTGGATGCCAAGAAAAGGTAAGAGCTATCTTATGTGGAATACAATGACTCAGAAAATACTAGAAGGAAATAAGCAAACTCGTTTAGGCATGTTTTTAAAAATATGCCCAGATTTCACTGTACATACTGGGGGTACATCAAGAGTGTAGGCATCAAAATATAAGAAAAGCACAGAATGAGCATGATATGATTCCCCAGTGCCCTCAGTCACATCCATGAAGACAGACTGTAAAGTTAATTTCAAACCTAACTCTTACAATGTTAATGTACTGTAGGCCTATGTGTAGTACACTGTATCATTGAATCACACAGTGAATGGCATTGTTTCAGTTATACACAAACTGCAGCTAAGGGACATCCAATTCCAAAGATAATTGGCCACCAATGGTTTTGAGGACTACCAAGGGCTTTCTGATCAATAAATAAACAAAGCTTATGGATGTATGCAGTGTTGCTACGTGTCTTGGTGCACAATGCGGAAAGCTCTTCCTCTTTGCATCTCCTCAATGTGTTTTTGACATGTTTTCCAATACATATTCCACCTGATGTGGTCACATCAGATGTGGTCACTGATATCCAGCTTGTATGTTTATATTTGAACACCTGGGGGGATATTTGAACACTGCTATGCGCAATCAGTTTCTAAACTCTGGAAGATGTCAAGAATGTTGCCCATTTTGGAGAAGAAAAAGAAAACATTATGAGCATTATGCGTTATGTAGGTATAAGAAATTATACTTATTTTCCACTATTTTTGATTGATGTACTATTAACAGTTTTTTTTTCTCAGAAAATATGTGATGTGTAAGTAGAATGACTTGGAATGCTTATCCCAGACATAATATTTCCCTGAATGAAAACTGTCGGCCTATAAGTAAAAACTAGGTTAAGCTAACTAGCACAACTATACCCAAAGCTATTTAATTTTTCCTCAATATACAACATACATACTCACTAAACATCAACTTGCATCACAGGCTCAGGCACTTAGCCAAAGCCTTAGTAAGGATTTGACTAGTGTTGGAACAGCAGCGCCTGTCCTAGTTATTAAGCATATTCATGAAAAAAAAAGACAAACCCATAGCTCATAACAAGCCTACATGGCAAAACTCTTCCATAGTCTTTCAGAGGAGACGGTTGGAGCATGAAAGTAGACCACACAAAGCGAACACAGTAGGCCTGAGTGCAAGAACATTTTTGCTTCTAACAAGGGTATCTAATTTTCTACTTTTTGGAGCTTTTTTGTGTCATTATGGAACATCAGAATAGCATTGTATAGTTTCAGCTGCGTACAGTTCACACATTATCATAGAATTTGAAAAATAACAAAAAACACAAACCTAGCATGCACAACGAAAGCTAAAATGGTGCGTTAGTTACTAAAGTAACGGAAAACAGTGAAAATTATTTTCATAAAATATGGAATTCTTTCTCCGAAGACCTCCCAGACTGCAGTAGAGTCTATTTTGAAGCTGAACTGATTTCCATGAAGTGGGCTGGAGATGGCGATCAGAGGTGAGAACGAAAGGCTGTTCTCTCTGTTACCTAACATTAATAATGCTAAAGGGATGTTCCATATTGTTCTGCAGCCATTGTCCCATGGACATGTGGATACCATACTAGTCCTTTCCTTTGTCCATGCATGTCAAAACACCAAACCAGTAATTATTTATCCTTTTTCAAATACAAGTCCATATTTCTGAACCAATATTGTACTCTAACAAAAAGGTCAACATGTGCCTGTACCCTGACTTATAACTATGCACTCATTTGAATAACAATGCGTTGTTTGTCAAGTGGTGGTATAAAAAGCTTGGAAAACATGTGGAATCTCTCCAACGGAGACCATGGGTAAGGTAGGTTTATTTGTACGCCCCTCCCCCCCCCCCCCCCCCCCCCTCCAAAAGAGCCATTTACAGAATACTGCAGACCATAACCGATTCCATCCCTCTGTCATGATCTCTGAGACTCTGTAACTCTGCCTCCTGGACTCATCCCTGCTTCTCCCCTCTTCCTGGATTTCTGCAGATTATTTTTTACGAGGACAGGAACTTCCAAGGTCGTAGTTATGAGTGCAGCAATGACTGCACAGACCTGCACTCCTACTTCAGCCGCTGCAACTCCATCAGGGTGGAGAGCGGCTGCTTCATGATATATGAACGTCCAAACTACATGGGCCACCAGTACTACATGAGGAGGGGTGAATACCCAGACTATCAGAGATGGATGGGCTTCAGTAGCTGTATCAGATCTTGCAGAGTCATTCCCATGGTAAGGATTTAAGCACAGTCTTGCACTCGATGCTATGACAGATCTATTGGCATGTCCAGCTGAGCATAGAACTAACTGTAAGTCTGTTGTATAATCATCAGTGCATTTCAAGTAACGCATTCTGTCATCTTTCAACAGTACAGGGGTTCCTACAGGATGCGTATCTACGAGAAGGCTGACTTTGGAGGTCACATGATGGAGTTTATGGATGACTGCCCCTGTGTGTCAGACCGTTTCCACCACCGTCACGTCTACTCCAGCAACGTGATGAACGGCTACTGGATCTTTTACGAGTACCCAAACTTCAGGGGCAGACAGTACTTCATGAAGCCTGGAGAGTACAGGAGATACCGAGACTGGTGCGCCACCAGTGCCATTGTTGGCTCTTTCAGAAGGGTCACTGACTTTTAGCCATTCCTTACCTGATTGTACTGTAAATAAATTATTTAGTTATTAAATGTCTTTGAATTTTTCATTATGGATGAATCTTTCTTTTATGAAGTATACGACAGTCATAAACTTCTTTATTATGTTTATTATATAGAGAACAATAAAAACATGTTCCTTGTTTCATATAGATTATGTCAGATTAGATTAGCAGTGTGTATGCATATTTAGTAAATCTGTTCATGATGTCACCTACTTAACCTAAAGTCATAAGCACAATTTTCACAAAATCCATACTTACAATAACAACATGTAGATTTTAAAGAAATAAATTAAAGTAGTTCTGAAAGTAATGCAAGAGGCATATTCCTAAACTCATAAAAGCTAAAAAAAATTTTTTTTGCAAACAATATTTATTTACTTTTAGTATTCATGATTTGTCATTTTAATTCAAATCTTATACATTTTTTTATTATTCAAATGTATAGACCATATCATATTCCACAATGTTATAATAAATGTATTAATCAATTACCTGATCAATTAATTACTACAACCAAAAATTCTAATTCTTGTTTAAACTTGACTTTAGTTCTGTGCCATAAGTGTAAAAATAAGCTACTTATAATTCAAGTCTTATAGTAGTGAAAATATAAGCCAAGAATATCATATACAGTCAACACAAAATCTTTCACAAAATATTAACATTGAAACGCTGATTTGATCCATACAAGAGGAAATGGAAAAGCAAAAATGTCTTGGGAATGTAATAACTGCGAGACCCACCCACACAATACTCTGCAGAAAAAATGATTTCAATCTTTCAATGATTCAATGATTTCAAAACTTGTGCCAATTTATTTAGATTTAACAAACATGATTAAAGTTCATTTTAAGTTGGTTGTCTATGAAGGTTTCATTGAAAGGACAGCTTCAAATAAAAATATGTACTAAGAACTGATCAGTAATTCTGTGGATTTTTTTCCGGTATTTTGGCATTTCCTAGTGTATTGAATCAGAATCCTTGGCGAAAAAAAATACACTGACACACCTGCTTTACAACGGGAAGGTAATCTCTTTCATTTTACTTTCACCCACAGCACCTGCCTCACACTACAGGAATTTTCATAATTTCTTACCACAGTGAATCACTACACTTTGCCTTGATTGTGACTACCTCAGTTATATAAAGGATAAAAAAAAGTATGCCATACAACGTTTATACTGAGGAATACACTTTGTATTTAATTTATGTTGAAAATTGAAGCATCGGGCTAGGCTTCCAACATTTTATATCCTCATTTACACAAGCATATTAGCAATCTGAGCGTGCATAAATGTTTCCTGAAATTTTCAATAGTTGAAGAAACTGCACTGAATATATTCTGAATAATATTTGCATGGTGTTCATTGCACATCACTGCAAATAAGATTTTGCAGGAAAACCTGCAGAAAAAAACCTTTGTAAACACAAACACTATGTGCAAAAAACAAACAAACAAACAAACAAAAAAAGCAATCCAAATAAAATGCTGCACAGGATAAACATCATAATATCATATCATTATAATGACTTGCAAAATCAATTTAAACTGTAAGGGGCCCTGACGGCAAAGGGGATATGAGTACCGAAATATACATGCTAGTGTCACAAATAAAAAAAATAGCTATACACAGTTACACATACAGAAGCACATACAGTATGACCTCATTCTTAGTAATGAGATGGCCTCGGTTCCCACTAAGTAGTCTTTTTTTGGCATGGGATGACTAATCAAAGTGGGAGAGAACATTCTGACAACACAAAACAATAGTTCTGCTTATATTGTCATGGACAGTAGACAGAAATGCTGCCAGAAATGTATGGATACCTACCATTGTACTCGCGGTCAGGGCCTTTCAGCCGAGGGCCATACTGCTAATTCATCAGCTTTTGACATTTGAATAACAACACAAGTTGGCCCCCCACTTTTGGTATAAAAACAGAGCTCAAATGAAGAGTAAGCACACCAAAACCGAAGCTCTCTAAACAATCAACATGGGCAAGGTATACATTTTTATATTAGTGATTTATCATCTTTTCAAAAATGTTAGACGTTTAGATTATATCCAGTAAAAGTGTTAAATGCATTTCTCTTTCTTGCTAACATGTATATTAATGATGTATCTCACAAATATATTCAAGAATCATGTTACACTCTGTTGTAGATCGTGTTCTACGAGGACAGGAACTTCCAGGGTCGCTCCTATGAGTGCATGAGCGACTGTTCCGACATGTCCTCCTACCTCAGCCGCTGCCACTCCTGCAGGGTGGAGAGTGGCTGCTTCATGATCTACGAGCGTCCCAACTTCATGGGTAATCAGTTCTTCATGAGGAGGGGCGAGTACTCTGACATGCAGCGTATGATGGGCATGGGCATGATGTTCGATTCTATCAGATCCTGCCGTATGATCCCCCATGTAAGTGGCCAAGATCTGTTCTATTTCAAGTGGCAGTTGGAAAACACAAGGCTATAAGTGACAATTGTAACAATGCCACAGTGCTGAACTGTATGCAGTCGGGCACCTTTCGGTTAAATATACATGGAAACATGCATAAACAAAGTAAGCTAATATTCAAATGCTTCCATTCTGTTTACAGCACAGAGGACCCTTCAGAATGAGGATCTACGAGAGGGAGAGCTTCGGTGGTCAGATGATGGAGCTGATGGATGACTGTGACTCCATCATGGACCGCTACCGCATGTCTGACTGCCAGTCTTGCAATGTTATGGACGGCCACTGGCTTATGTATGAGCAGCCCCACTTCAGAGGCAGAATGATGTACATGAGGCCTGGCGAGTACAGAAGCTTCAGGGACATGGGCTTCAGCAACATGAGATTCATGAGCATGAGGCGCATCATGGACATGTGTTAATTTTCTGTTTCAAATTTATGTTTCCACATAATAAATTTTAGAAAATAGTGTAAAACATAATTTTGAGTTGTTTTTCAGTATACAATGCAGACCTGCGTCAAACAAATGCATGTGTTCACAATTGTCAGCGTTTCTCCATTGAAACTAGCAGTGTAAATACGCTAATTACTGCTAATATAGCATACATTTTAAAAATTATCTACCAGATCTACCAGAGAAATACATTATAACTAATATCCTATAATGTTCAAATTTGTGGAAACAAATGAACCATATGTTTGATATAATATATTACCTATAAAGTAATATATAAAATAATATGAAAGACTGTTTAGCTAGCCGATGCACAAGATATTTAATCATAAAAAGACTAATGTAAACCTGGATACTTGTATTTGAACAACATGTTGAGTCATTACAAATCAATGTTTAGGCAAGCCTAGTGTCACTAGCATTCAAAAGACAAGTCAAGTCTTATTTTGTCAAGTTGGAAGTCATTAAAATCATGACTCAAGTCCACATCATAGGTCTTGGGTCTCTATGGTGACAAGACATTTTAGCCTGTGATAGCTCTGACCATCACTGGTAAGCACCCTCTCCAAATACACACAGGCCACTGCCCCAAATCCCTTGCTCTTGGGTGCTCCATGTTGATGTGTGGGAGTATTGTAATTTGACTCCCCCCCTCCCCTTTCACACACACACACACACACACACACACACAGCTTTTGCCTTTCTTCACGCCGCTCATCACCTTTGTAATCCCCTCCCAGCTCCATGCTCACCCCCCACCCATTCCGCACTATAGTACATACAGCGTCCCTTACTATCCACCCACCCCATTATGCACAAATAGCCTGACAAACAGACGTAATTTCACTGCATTTGTTTTACACCGTACTTATAGTTTATGCATGAGACAATACCCCTTTCTTGAATCCATGCATTGACTATAAAGTCAAGATCTGCTAGATTTGTGGTCATACAGTATGTTACTGTACATGTACTCCAAATAGGAATACATAGAAAATATTATTTTGTCAGTAAGCCACATTTTTATACACCTACATAATAATTACTACACAGCAAATTGGCTAGTGTATATTTTACTCTGTAGGAATAGTAATTTAAACAAACACATAAGAACACATACAACTTAAACTATTAATGTACTTCTATGTAACATAGTAACATTTGCATTGCCAACATACCACGACACAGATACACAGCAAAGGGCAGTGTACATGTTACTCTATAGGAGTACATTTTATAGTTTTTGGGCATTTATGTAAAATATACAATGCCGAATTTGCTGTTTATGCACATTTTCCCCCCACAAAAACTAGTTAATATTTTATTGTGAATTAAACTCAAAATAATAAATAAAAAAATGTAACTTAAACTAGTTTAGATTTCTTTTAGCCCTTCTATATAATATAAAATATAATATATTGCATTGTGATAAATAAAACAGGCCCATTAAGATAATACCAGTTAATATTGTGGTTGGATATAGGCAGCTGCATGTGAAAAAATATTGACAACATAACCACATAAATGGTTGAACCAATGAAATGGTGGACTATGAACATTAAATTATAATGTTTATTCTGTTTGAAATAAACTGAAGTTTATGTGGAATGTGAACTTGCACAACACTGCATCTGGTGTAGCACTTACAATTACTTACAATGGCAATTACTTGCCAATACAGTCAACAATGTATAAACTATGAACTATATAAACTATATCACCAGATTTTCTGCTATTATATGGCAATTTTCTACTTGCACAGTGCATACAGTATGGTGGAGGGTTGGTGTACTAACAACTTGTATAGCACCCTTCATATGGCCACCAAAATTAGTTTAGAGATGCAATAATGATAATTGTCTATTACAAATTACAATTTAAACATGTTGCTTCAAGAACATTGTCTTATTGGATTTATTCTCATTCCATTATCTATAATTCCATTGTCTGTAAACATGTTCTGTGATTGAGACTGGACTAGCTTGTCCATTGTGCTATGCTTGGCCAACCAATTAAAACATTTCAAACAGACTGCACTCACCCACTATGACTGCTATTCAGTGAATCCTTAGACAGCAACAATCCTCTCAAATAGATGTCTGGACTCTGGACCTAACATCAGAGCATGAGTGTCAAGAACTGTTCACTTCAATGAGCCCTACACGCTAACCTGCACTACTTTCCACTATGGATGGTACAGTACATGTGACGTCATTGATGTAGAAGGGAAGAAAAGGACGGAATTGGACGGATTGGAATGAGGGCTGGTGTTCACAAATCAGAACAAACCTTTGGCTTGACCTTTTGAGTGACTTGATTTTTTAGGTGGATGGCAGTAGTGTTACATTATTGTAAACCTCCTTTCATATACTGAACAAGAGTTTAATGAATACAGACATTGAATCTACATGGCACTGCGTGTGTACAAAATAAACACAAACAACCATATACCAAATACAAACAACCATAAAACCACAGTAAAAAAAAAATAATAATAATAACAAAAATATTATGACATACCACTGCCTTTTTGCTGTATTTTATTTCTTCTCTCAGTTAGAGAAGGAAATTCGTTTAAAGGAACCAATCCTTGGGCTCATGGCACCCCAGTCACTAAATCTTCTGTACTCTCCAGGTCGCAACATATACTGCCGTCCCCTGTAGTTGGGGTGCTCATAAAAGAGCCAGTAGCCATCTATGATATTGCATGAATTGATGTCATTGTTGTGGAAACGGTCATACAGTGATGGACAATCGTCTGTAAACTCCATCATCTGACCACCAAAGTCGGTGCGTTCATAGATTCTCAGTCTGTGAGATCCTTGGTGCTGTGGGTGTACAGAGAGCAAATATTGTAAGAGGGTGTAAGGTAAATTGTGCAACTTCATGGTCTAACATTAAGGGACACAGTGGAACTCAGGGGCTTGAGAGGTTTCAAATTATGATTTCGATGAATCTGTGGCAGTTTACAGTTACAGACCTTTGTCACTAAAAGCCTAACATTCCGCTCAAGAAATTGATCCAGTTGTGTGAGTCACCTGAGTCCCCTGAATCAGTATTGCCTGATTGTTGTTTGTGAGTGATCTTAGATTATGAGTGAAATATGAGTGTGTATGCTTCACTGCTTCACAATGCTGATTCCAACTACATTTATGATTACCATGGAGTTTCTTTTTGTGCTGGGGGGGGGGGGGGGGGGGGGGGGGGGGGGGGGGGGGTTAATGGAGGACAGCGAGGACTCAAGGGACTTTGGATTTTGTGATTCACAGGTTAATGCTCTGGGTGATTGACTCAGGTTTGTTCAGGTTTAGGAACATCAGATCAATGGACAGTCTATTACACTATCCTGACAAGCCAGACTATACATGTAGACTGTGTAGTCTGGCTAGGACTCTTTGACTGGGCTCAATCAATGGGACAGAGTCAATGGTTTTCTTTTAAACTGCCCCTGCATGATAAGCTGCTACTAAGGCCATTCTCTGCTAAGATAAAACAATATAATTAGCCCAACCAGACATCGGAGAACAGCTACTGAAGCCCTATGGACTGTTTCTAGACATACATGCTTTGCATAACCATTTGCTACTGCTAGTGTACATCTGGATTTCTAGTGTTGGGATACACCCAGTTGCCCAAAAATAGCCTATTAAAGAGAAGCCTTTCCCTACAGGATTTCCTTGGGGATCAATAAAGTATCCATCTACTCTGTAGAAGTTTTACCTGTACTTTCACCTTGTGTTTCTGAGGCAAATGTTATGTGTTGTGATGTGTAATGGATAGCTTAAGAGCAGGTGATTATTTTTATTTAGCGTCAAAGGTGCTCAGGAGCATCCAATACATCTAGTTAAGGACTCATTATATAATAACATGGGGGTGAAATGTAGTAAATTTGTGAAACATTTTTCTATTGATTCATTTCATTTCATCACTTGTGGTGTTTAACGTTTTTAAGATGTTAAGTGTTCAAAGGTGAAGACTTTTAGTGAGTCAAGCACTCAACAGTCTTTGTAAAATTGAAACAATAATAAAAAAATCATCTCACTTGAGGGATCATGCGACAGGACCTAACACAATCATTAAAACCCATCCAGCGTTGATAATCTGGATATTCACCCCTGCGCAGGAAGTACTGGTAACCCATGTAGTTGGGGCGCTCATAGACCATCCAGTTGCCACTTTCCACCTGGATGGAGTTGCAGCGACTGAAATGGGAATGCAAGTCAATGCAGTCATTGCTGCACTCATATGAGCGCCCTTGGAAATTCCTGTCTTCATAGAAGATTATCTGGAAAAGGTAAAAAAAAATTCTTAAACTGTACAACAGACACACTCCCAAATATCTTTGTTTTGTTTAGTCCTCTACGAAAGGAAAACATGCATAGAAAAGCACATATATGGAGGCCTTACCTTTCCCATTCTGTTTTTAAAAATGAGGTCCCTGACACAATGAGGGGAGAACAGGGGGCTTTTATATCCTGTAGGAAAACAGACATTGTTTGTTTAGTCAATTAAGTTGAGATGTCAGCTGTTTTGAAAAGAATGCATTGCTGCCAAATTACAAAAGGTATTTATATTCCTTCTCAGTTCTGCTCATCATCGAGACTGATGAGGAATATAATTCATTATATGAATGTCATAAATATTAATTTAAGACTTTAATCTTATAGGTTATGAAAAATACTCCATATTCATTAATTTGCAAGGGTGAGAAAGCAAGAGAAGATAAAACATCATTAAACCATTTGAACATTTCTTATCTATTCAGAGCACTGATTTCCATACCATTTTCATTACCATTATCAAAAGACAAAGTTGAACCTGAATCTCTGAGTCCTCCTGCCTGGTATTTTCCATATTGTTTTGGTTCTCTGAATTTGGACCAAGTCCAGCACACAGCTTCATTGCTCAGTGAAATGATCCAGTGCCAAGTCATCATAGGTTGCTGTAGCATGTGCATGGCTGGTTGGCTTTAGCGGTGGCCCCTAGTGGTGAAACAGGTCATCATACTTCCACTTCATTTCATAGGGGCATGTGGGTCATGTACATGCTTACAACATTTAAACAAACCTACATTAATAATGCACAATTTACACAGCAACATCAGCGAACTTTTTTTTCAAATGATTTTACACCATCATAAAGATTGTAAGCTATCAAAGTGCATGCCTTTTTAAAGTTTAATTCTTACTGTATGCTTACAGTAGGTAGCTTGGAGTTCAGATGCAAAACCATCTAAGCGCATTTTCAGAAATATGCAATCATTAATATATATAAAGAAAACATTTAAATGTTTGCTCTTTCCACATACTTTTGCAAGATATTTTGTAAACCTATTTGTAATGAGGGAGAAGAAAATAGGCTACAGAGATGTTTCAAAATACCATCCAATGTCAGCATTTATGCCAAACCAGTAATGATACCAGCCTGCTTCAGAACCTCTTTAATTTTATTTCTAAAAATGACTTTCTAAAACAACAACAACAACAACAACAAAAAAAACAAAGAAACAAAACAAACAAACAGGATCTTCTATCATGCAGTATTTGGAATAAGCTACTAAAAACAAAAACAAAAAAAACTATAAATACTAAAAATAAATACTAAAAATTTTTTTTTTTTTTTAAATACTTTGTTCAAATAAATTATGAATTTGTTACATACCAGTATTCACAATGGTTACCATTTTGCATGAATGGTTAGAAGCCTATTACTCATTATCGGCCAGATTGCTAATAACATCGAGGTTTGCTTTAGGCTACTAACACCACAGTAGTAGTTTGGCCATTTTCCACAGTGCAATGCTTATTATTAGTCCTAGTCTCTAGGTTTTGAAATAACTCCGTAGTCCTATACCTTTTTCCCTTCTTGTCCTGGCATTATCTATCTGGCCTAGATTCTATGCCATAGGCGTCAAACTCTGGCCCTGTTTTTGGCCCGCGAGATCATGTCACATGCGTATAAGAGCCGGTCTGCCGAAGTGCACACATCTATTACCAGAGACATTTTGCTAATACTAAGTCCCTGAAGCTTTGTTAGTGCATTGCCCACTCGGTTGGGATCACCAATGACACCTCCTTTTCTGTTGACAGACGTCATTAACATCCATGCTACCAGTCAGCCCGAACAAACTTAACACACCCCCTCCCCAAACCAAACGAAAGATGAGGCAGATTGGCCCGTTACCTCGTCCCAGTTTTTAATTTTGGCCCACTGTGAATTTGAGTTCGACACCCCCGATCTAGGCTATCAACATGACAAAACATTTACAAAATAATTTTGTAATTACCAGTTAATTACCAGTGGATTCAAAAACAGCCTTCGCATTTTCACCATGATGATGTTCACCCATGGGGGCTAACACCTACCATAGCCTTCCATTTCTGACGCACAGAAGTTAAAGCATTTTCGATAGTGATAGTTAACTTAACCTTAGAGAACTGCACCGAACCGTGGACATCACTGTACAATCTCAATAATCCACAAACAGATAATTAGAGATAACAGCTCTAATATAAACTTGTCTTACCGTCATGCAGTTAAAAACGTGCTAAGAACTTTGCTTCAGCTTTTCTCCCTGGTAAGCTCAGTGTGAATGACTTCATGCTAGTAGCTGTGCAAGTTGTTGTATTGGATTGTAAAACCTGACTTACTGGTGTATGTTTCAACTACGTTCTGATGGATTTTTCTTCAACATCAAATTGAAATCCAACAACTTACTAAAACAACTCAGTTCTTCTGACATTCCCATGACGACATTGCTCCATTTGCTGGCACTGTCAAATCAAAACGTGACTACTGATTTGGTTGTGTTCTGAAATATAGAAATTCATATCATTTTATCAAAATATGATGCTAAATACTGGTAGAGACTATTTTTCCTTCTGACTACCTTTTTTTTTTTTTTTTCCTTCTGACTACCTGGTCAATCGAAGGTCGCTGCATCACTCCTCTGTCTGCGCACGTGTGCCAAGATTTTGACGGTTGGATGTTTTTTGACGGCACGCTTCAGCACCCTCAACTACCTACCATTAGTTAAAGAGATGACAATTTCAATGTGATAATGGTTTTAACAGTGACCTAGGAGGACTTTTCTTTTAACCACTGAACAGTCTAAACCTATTTTACACGGTTTTGCCTAGCTAGTCACAACAGAGGAAGAAAGACTACTACAAAGGTTAGTCCCTTGTTTTTTAAGGTAAGATTTCGTTTGTGATAGAGTGTAGTGTTTGGTATTTTGAATCACATAAGTTTGTAATTTTGTGTTTGAGTTTGTTGAATTGCTTACCTTTCACAGGCTAGTGACAGCCAGAACACTGAACCATAGCCTAGCAGCACTAACTATTCGTTTGATTCACGTGACTCCACTGTAGCTTTGCGCCGCCATATTTGTGACCGACTTACAGTGCAGTTTCCACACAGCGTTCATTTGGCTAATATTCGCTTATCATATTGAGAAGCCTGTCGGATAGTTCAGTAACTATTGCCTTCAATATGTTGTGCGTACAGAAACAACAGAAAAAAACGCAGGGATTACGTTTTATTGTATGTTCAAAGACCCTGAGAGAACCGCTGGTTGGCGGCTATAAAGCGGGACAGATGGACACCTACATCACACTCTCGGTTGTGCAGTAAATACTTCGTTTCAGGTAAGTCTTCACTTCATAATGGGTGTGTTTAGCAGTTTATTAATCTACCTTTTTTTGTAAATAGGATGCATGGTTATTCCTATGCAAGAAGTCATAAGTGTTGAATGTTGATGAATGTTAGCTAGCTAACCTTAGCAGCTAGCTGTTTATCTCAGTTCTGAAACTTCTAATTTCTGTAGATCTAAAGCTTTGTGGGGGGTGGGGTGGGGACTTCACTGTCGTTATGCGGATAGCACTCACGTAGACCTAGAGTACAGTAGTTTAAAGAAGTTGTGTTTTATTAAATGCTTTATACTATATTTTCTTAAATTATGACGTTATTGCTCAGCATTCAGGCATGTTTGATATCATGAAGCAATGGAGATGACACAGAAAACGTCAGCAGAAACTATGGTGCTCAAAAGAAAAGGTTTACTTAGTGTTTCCAGTCGGAATTTCAATACGTACATGTCCGATGATTAAATAGAAATTCTTGGTCTCCAGGTACCATATTCCGACGTCTATCACCCACCAAGCAACCGCATATTGGTAGGCATCAGTGCTTTTATGTGGCTTCAAGCTGTCTCCAGTGTACGGGGAGGGATTGTGTACAAGATACAGGTCGTGGAAATTAAAATCAGGCAGGCATGGGGAGGATAATAACGGACTAAACAAAGACGGGGGGGGGGGGGGGGGGGGAGATAAATAAGGATCACCGCCAACAATGTTAATTTTCGCCTGGTATTTTCTCTCGCTCTCATTCAGGTGCGTCATTCTGGTAGCCATAATTGCCTGAAATCGGTCACAAATATGGCGGTGTTCTATTCAACAGTGATGTCAGTGAATCAAATGAATAGTAATGACCAAACAATGACCAAAGATCTTTTAGAACACAAGATAAAGCATTTTAGGCTTCGTCAGTGTAATCAAAGGGATACTTTTCCAGTCTCCTAATTACGGACGTCATAGACGTTATAACATTAACAAATTCTCTTAAAAGGTCAATTCCATGCAAGTGTCATCCTTACAATGGAAAAAAAAGTTGTAATCACAGAAACAGAACTGTTCTCAAAATGTTCACTTGGTCTGACTGGACAGGTTGGCTCTCGCTGTTCTCAGACCTGCTTCATCCCCAGCTCTGAAGGCCTTGTCTCTGGCCTTCAGCAGCCTGTGGACATCTCCTGTCAGCCATGGCTTCCGGTTGGCTCGCGTTGTGATGCTTTTTATTTGTGTAACATCATCAATGCATTTGATGATGTATGAGCTCATCACTCACAATAGTGATCCAGCCTGAATTACAATAGTGAAGTTGCAGCCCTCAATTTATTTTTATGTCGTCATTATGTGTATGATGTGTTTATTATGTCTTCTGACTTATTTACCCTTTCTGACTGTGCTCAGCGAAGTGGTGCTTGTTGATGGGGTTGGTTCGTCTTCACATGATGTAGGCCTAACGTTAACATCTTGTAACAAGAACACAAAAAAACCCGTAACGATTAGTGTTACACAGTTGATTATGAACTTCAAGGTTACATTTAACGTGGAGTAAACCACCGACAACATAGTTGTTACCATAGGTTGTTATCCCCCTCCCTCCGCTACCGCATACCATCTGTTGGTAGCTTATAAACTGTGAACGTAATTAAGTAACAGAGGCTACACGACACACGCTCGAAACAAAGAAAATGTCGATAGTTCTTGTATACATTACGTGTACAAGTTAAATTAATCTATTTAACAATCAGATAGAAATGTAAGAAAACTTACCCAGCTCACATGATGAATTGAGATCACACATTTGCTCCAGCATAGCTGTGGCTGAATTCAAGGCTCCTGTGACTTGAGGTCTTTGCCGGTCTTAGCTGGTCTTTGACCAATTACGTTGTCCAAAAAATCTATGTTGAGTCCTGATTTTGGTTTCGTTCGCCCAGCACCACTTTTCCCCAGTTTTTTTTTGTGATCTCTATATTCTTTCTTTATTTTCTTTAGTTTTTTAGTTATTTGATCGACTGTCCTCCTAAACCCGGCCACCTCCAACTCGCCTCTTATTT
>JAGFZM010000173.1:644156-673369 GCA_017657215.1 Limnothrissa miodon | reverse complement strand
CGGAGCTAACGCAACGAACGCTATTTTTGTGAAAAATAAAAAAAGTTTGGGCCTTATGACTTGATATTTTGTAAAATGAGGCGAGAAATGTTGACTTTCCAATCTAAAATTCTGGGGTTTGTAGCCAGAAATGCACCTGTTGTTGTACGCTGTCTACCAGCCACCTATTCGCATTAGCAAGCTTGCTGTTTCCTATGGTGGTGCTAACGCAACGGTCGCTATTTTGGTGACAAGCTAAAAAGTTTGGGCTTTATGACTTGATATTTTGTAAAATGAGGCGAGAAATACTGACTGTACAATCTGAAAATCTGTGCTTTGTAGCCAGATAATGCACCTGTTGCTGTGTCTACCAGCCACTTATTTGCGCTAGCAAGTTAGCAAGAAGTAAAGGCGTAAACGGTCACAACATGATGACGTCTTAGCAAAGGGTCCTCTCAGGCGTTTCTAATGGAAACACAAGGCTGAAAGGACCGATACATTCAATTTCCCCTCTCACCGTAAAGGTCTGGTAAAATTACCCCGAAGTTCCAATAGTGGAAACGGCCCTATTGTCCATTATTATCTGTCATTGTATTTAAACTTTTAAAAGCTGATATTATAGACAATAGCCCAGGGGTCTTCAACCGGGGGTCCGCGACCCCTAGGGGGTCCGCGAAAATATTTTGTCTAAAGCATTTTCTTTCTCTTCCAAAAAATAAAATTTGTCATAGTTAACATACTGTTCAAAAGAAAATTGCTTCATATTCGTTTTTAAATAACACATTGTAGGCCATGAATCATGCATGTGATCATGTGATCCCTGCGTAACATTTTGCTAACCTATGCCAAAACACATTAGCATTCATAAATGTACAAATACAGGTCACCACTTCAGCCTGAGCCTTATGTGACATTGCCTCGCAAATCCCATCAGTCCTAGAATAGAGAAGCTCCACTCACCAGGTTCAGTGCTCTCACTAGGACCTGGTAGCTGATCAGTTATCTTTAATTCTTCGTCCCACTATAATAAAAAATGTGACCCTTGTGATCTTTTTTTTATTAGAGTTGTATCATCGCGATTAAAGCACACTTCCCCCCTGTGCGTTTTAGTTAAATAGCTTCGTTCTTTTCATTCCGGGAGATAAATTACGTTTGATTCGTCTGTTCAGTGTTGGGACTGATGAACCCTGAACTTTGCGGTTCTATGTGATGTTTTGCTTTGTTGTTTTTTATGAGAGTCTGCGGTCTTTGAACTTCAAGGCGTTCTGCGCGAATTCATTCATCCAACGTTCCATCACAATAAAATGATAATGATAATCTCATGTTTCCTTCTGAAAGACGAAGTTATATTTACACAAGAGGAAGAGGCATATTTCTGTCTGTATCAGTTTGAGCTAATGAAGCTTTGCCTGAATTTAGCTGAATATATCCAGCTAGTTAACCCTTGTGACATTCATTCTGTTAGGCTATAGGGCGAATTTATGCAACTATGTAAAGAAACGAGATGTTACCCCCCTGTTAATAACGCTTGTTTAGAATGTGTGCGCTCGTGTGTGTGCGTGCGTGCATGTAGGCACTCATAACTGACGGTCCAAATGACGGCAGGATTTGAGATGGGCCAGGTGTGTAAGATAGCTGTCAAAACGTTTATTTTCTCAACAAGTAATGCCTGTGAATGGGGCGATGACGTATTTTGACAGTTGAGTAACGTGTGCGAAGTCGTATCCATAATATTGAGAGGCGTATTGAAATTTTGATTTCGTACTTGTAATTTTTGAATTCGTATTTTTTATGCATGACTGAACTCATTTGAGAACTCACAAATGTTTATTTTATGCACAACTAAATACGCACGTGTATCAAATATATGGACACAAAAATTTTGACAGCAATCTTACTCCATAGGTGTGGGGGTCCGTGCTCAGTCTCTCTCACAGCCAAGGGGTCCTTGAGCTAAAAAAGGTTGAAGACCCCTGCAATAGCCTAATGCTTATATTTAATAATTCTTCTTTTTATTGACACATTTTTATTTTAAAAAAGCTGAAATAATTCATATAACAAGAGTATATTATCTAATCATTTATTTATAAACTTTTGAAGTAAAAAAGTGAACAGAGATTCTGACATTTGACATTTTTTTCCACTGCTAAAACATTGCAGCTGTTGTGCCTTTATGGGCATATGAACAATGTTATTTGACTACGGAGCCGAACGAAGATAATTGTATTTAGAACGATTGAAGTGAAATATGAACAACACGTAGAAGGTTGAAGTTAAAATCTGAATTGTCCTTTTGTAGCTCAAATCTTCCTTCTGGCCCGCATGGATTTAAATTTGGAACTCGCTTGCGCATAATCAAACGAGTCAATGGAGACTGCCGCCGAGGCAGTCATTAAATGTTGCGTCTTTGACTCCGACAGACGACTTCTCATGGCCATTTTAACGTTATTTTGAAGGCTGAATCCGCGCTCAGCTGCGACACTGGATACTGGAATAACCAGCACCACTTAAGCCAAAACTCTAAAGTCGGGAAACATTTCTCCCAGGAAAGTGATGATAAGATGGCAAGAGGCTCTGCCTGCGTGTCTGGCTGCGAGAGTGTGATTCCACAAAATCTGCCGTCTTGTGATGACTCTTTGAATTTCTTCTCCACCTCACCAGGCTCATTCATCAGGTCATCTAGGTTAGCGAGTGACATGTTCACCACTGGCTGAATGGAGGAGATGTACCAGTACGTACCAGTAGGCTACCTAAATTTATGATTCATCATTTGTTAAAGTTATGAACGGCTAGATTCTTTCGTAGGACGTGTGATGGTGGGGGGTTAATAAAACTAAATTAGGCTAGGCCTATATGTTATAAACAAGAAACAGCGCTGCTATAACACAAAGTAGGAGACGGGGAAGTGACACAAACTCTCTTTTAAATAGCAAAATTACGTGTTTCTTCAGATAATTGAGAAGAAAAACATTAATACTGTAGCCTACATCAGACTGCTAACGGGTTTAAGTCAGAGCGTTGGCTGGAGTGCGACGGGCGCTGAACAGCCATGCACAGTCTACAATGTAGCTAGATGAGTAGCCCACTGAATACCAAGACAGCCGTAACGTCGGCTCAGATTTAAAGTTGGTGACGGCAATGAAGCTTATGTAGAGTAAGAAACTCACAACTTGCCTATTTAAATTTTGTGTTTTATTGTAATTTTTATTATTGGTAATGGTAAAATCCGTCAAAATGACGGATGGCCTTCAGATTTTCCCATCATGGGAAAAAAAAATCCGTCAATGACGGACATTTGTCGGTTAATGGAATCCCTGCTTACCATAGAGGTTGCAACAAATCTCTGATACCAGGCTTCTACTAGGAGGATCTTAGCTCTCCAGCCTTGGTATTGCACCTTTGTTCCAAGCTGAAATGAACTTACCACAGAGTTCTTGGAGAAGAAGGAAAGGGAGATTTTTTTAAAATAAATAACTGAACATCACATTACCTTTGTCATTTCGCGGGCCCAGTGAGTCAGCAGCAGATGCGTCATGCCAGCGGATCAGCTGTAGGAACAGATTGCATAGCCTAAAGATTGCATATACTACCATGACACAAAAGGGCCAGATGAGGAACATGAACAACGTGACTGCACAAATTATTAAAAAAGAATGGGAGATTTGATAGCGACAGATAAGTGAAATGAACAAGGTGTGTAAGAATTACCTTATTTATCAAATGAAATGTCTTCTACTACTCTGTCTAGAATTCTTTTCCCTCCCCCTACACCCCCACATGTCCACCCATAAATATTGCCACTTGCCAAGACTGTGGGAAAGTTGAGTTTTCAGCGGAGTTCCAATTTCTATGGAGTCTGGTAGGTTTTTAAGCATGCAAGCATGCTATACAACTGCATGTCATTCATTTGCCCCTGTGTGTCTCAGCATATGCATATAGGTAAGTGAAATGAACAAGGTGCTTGTGTAAGAACTACATTATTTATCAGTGTACAGGTAACTTATCTGCTTTTTAACTGTGTGGGCCTGAGCTCAGCTAAGCACTGGCTACAGTCGTCACACTTTAGTTTTTTCTCACACTATATGCAGTTAGCCTGAGCAAACCATACTCACTACTCTTGAGTACGCCTCGGCTGCCTGAACGTTGGTCGAACCGAATGTGGTGGAGCACAGCGCATGAATGCCTAGGGGGAGGGTCAGCCGGGGTCGGGGGAGGGAGAGAGAAGGACGAGAACTAAGAGTTGTGTGTCACTGTGTGCACTGTGCAGCGCAGAGACGACTGACGAGTCAAAAAAAAAAAAAAAGTCGCCAGACACACGAAAAAGTCGCCAGATTTGTTGTCAGTCGCTTTTAAGTCGCTAAATTGGCAACACTGCTCTAGGTTAGTGTAAGCTTGTCACAGTGTGCTGTGTGTATTTCACTGAATAACGATTTGTAAAAATGTTGGGACCAATAGAGCATACAGTATTTTGCTTTGTGTTTTGATTTTTTCTGCATGGTTAACTTGTCGCTGCTTAATTTATTTTTGCAATCAATCTTATGTGAGTAATGTAAATATTCATGATATGTTTACAAGGCAACATAGCAGTCAGGCCCATAATTGGCAGTTGATTGCTAAATAGTCATGAATGTAAAAAATCGATGTGTGTTTTAAACCATTTTATTCCATTGTATAATATTACAAAATTGTGCATTACCCATAGAATAGAGACAGTTGGAATAACATTCATTTTCATTAGCCATCAATGGGGCTAACACATTTAAATTCACATTAATAACATGCAAAATTACAATCAGCATGGTCAGAAATTCTAAATAAAAGTTGGTTTTGTTCGTGAGGTTGGGGGTGCTCTATGACCTCCACCTACATCCATCAGTCCTTGATCGATGTGGGAGTATATTCAAAAGTGTGAAAGGTGTAAGCAGCTCCTTTTTTTATTTTTCTGCCTTTCCAATTCTGTGTGGCCATTTTTAAGATATATATCCTTTATTAGAGAGCTATATCATGGAACAGTAGCACCACATAGTTTTCCACTCTTAACGCAAAGTGATTTGTGATGTTGCTGTTGATGATAGATTGATAGTGCTTCCACTTTTTTGAAACAGTGGGTTTGGGGCAGTGGGGGCAGACATCAAACATTCCTAAAATCGAAACCCCTTCAAACGGATTTTTATGAGTTATAGCTCTTGCTCTACACGGGACCCCATGTATTTTTAATTCTTTAGGAATAAAATGAAAGTTCTCTGAAGAAGTTTTGAAAGTCTAAGACCACAAGGAAAACTTGTAGCATTATTACAGTATGCAGCAATAATTATCAGGGTTAGTTGGGTGCTGCAGGTCTTTGATATCATATAATTTAGCAAACTAAGAAACAATGGCAAGTGATCAGACATTCTGGTTAGAAGTCTGTAACTTTTTGCCAAGGCTCGCTTTGCCATAACTTTGGCCATATCGCTCAAAGGTCTGTGACTTAGACCTTGACCTTATCTGCCTGAAAAAGAACTGGAGTCAAGTTTTCAGTTCCCTATGTTAGAAAAATAATAAGGAAATAGTTAGAGCACTGTTGTTTTACAAGAAATATAATATTTTATTGACGATCAGAAGTCACTGAAGGGTCAACTGGATGTCTAATAACAGGAATCCATGATGCGCCTCATGCTCATGAATCTAGTGTTGCTGAAACCCATGTCCCTGAAGCTTCTGTACTCGCCAGGCCTCATGTACATCATTCTTCCTCTGAAGTGGGGCTGCTCATACATTAGCCAGTGGCCGTCCATCACATTGCAGGACATGCAGTCAGACATACGGTAACGGTCCATGATGTTGTCACAGTCATCCATCAGCTCGTGCATCATGCCACCAAAGTTCTCCCTCTCGTAGATCCTCATTCTGTAAGATCCTCTGTGCTGTTTTGGAGATTAGTCACAAGTGTATTACATTAGGGAAGGAATACATTAGTATCTTACAGCCTCAATCATTAGTCCCATATTAGTACTAATGTACCTGACTGCCTTTACCATATGAACTGAAATTATTAAGATTACCATGGGGATCATGCGGCAGGATCTGATGCAGTCGCTCATGCCCATCATGCGCATGTAGTCGGCATACTCGCCCCTCCTCATGAAGTACTGGTTACCCATGAAGTTGGGACGGTCGTAGACCATGAAGCAGCCGCTCTCCACCCTGCAGGAGTGGCAGCGGCTGAGGTAGGAGGACATGTCAGCGCAGTCGCTCATGCACTCATAGGAGCGACCCTGGAAGTTCCTGTCCTCATAAAAGATGATCTGAAGAGAATACAATACTTAATATGCAAAATTTGCACTTTTAAAACAAAGTCTGCAACATTAGCACTACATTTTATAACATGACTTTAAAATACTATTTTTGATTGAAAAAATATTTTTGATAAAAAGATTTAGCTAAACAATTTTACTATCCATCAAAATTTAAAAGCTATGTTTGAACCAAATAAATGTCACATTTATTATGTTTGTTTGTTTGTTTATTTATAATCTGTTTACTTTCAACCCATAAATCTACTTTTAGGCCCACTTTTAATTCTTAATATTAATATTACAGTTCTTTCTGCTGAAAGCATCTATGCATTTGGATGCATATGCATATTGGATGTATGACCCATGTCAAATTTAAGAGTCACAGACTGATCTCTTGAAAACATTTGCATATGTAATGGTCATATATGTCGTAATATTCAATATCAGTTAATTAGCATCAGAAATAGCACAAAAATGCACAAAAAAATGAATACTGCAGAGATATGCTTACCTTGCCCATGGTCATGGTTCTGGTGTATCTATCTCAGGAATGCACACTTTTGACACTGATCTCCGACTGTATTTATACTTGACCTTGTTGCCAAAGAAAATGTGCATCCATTGTGTAAAACCCTGACTGAGCGTTATGGCATAACCCCGCCCTGGCCTGCTCGCCACAATTCAAAGTGGCCTCTAAAGGGTTATTATTTGCCATTGTATGCATTTGTGAAGTGAGGCCCATGACTACATTGTTCCTCGTCAACAGTAGAGGAGAAAATTCTTTTCTCTGTGTACCTTAACCTGTACACCACAAAACAGATATGTAATGTACCTCCACCTTTATCAAAGAGTATCTTTGTATCTATGTTTTTGTATTTGTATATATAATTTTGTTTTATTTTAGTATTTAACCTTTAGCACAAGTATCATCAGATTGGATTAGTTATGAATTTCACGTAAACAGTTGACATTTGTGATTATGGTAGATCAACAGAATATTAGGTATAATAGTTGAAAAGTGAGCAGCACTGTTAAAAAGCACAATGTGTATATATCAGGCTAAAATCTATTGATCTGAAATGGCAGTGTGCGCTGTTACTGTCTTTCCATTTTGCATTCTATCAGCTCAGATCTACTGTATTTGTAGGTTTAGGACATTTAATAACTGATGGAAATGTACACTGTACACTGATTGCAATTTTTTTGAGCTGATAACGATGTCCAAATTAAATGGAGTTTGACCTACCAAAAGTTTGGCAAATCTTAAATCCAAAATCTTAGTATATATGCATTTTTTTTTCAACAAAAACAAACATCAAACAAAATCTCTTTTTATGCTCTTTTGCTAAAGCAGTAAGTTGTAGCTACAGTGCCTACTGTACTCCTAAAAGATTAATTAGACTGTATTTGCTCTGTATAGCAGGTATGAATAACTAGGTGAACTCCATTTTAAGTCTTTAAACACAATATAACCACCAGGGTTCATAACTGTAATGCAAAGTATACGTTTGTAAGTATAAAATGTGGAAGTTATACTGGACAAATGTCAGTGACAGAAAAAACTACTCACACACTAGGAAGCCTCTGCAGGCCTGGGATGGTCACTTTTGTGGGTCTGTTGGCACCTGTTCAACATGTGCATGCACGTGTAATGCTGATATTGAGCATCACAATCATGCTCATTTGCATTTGTTCATTATAAAATCTTCATGTATTTATTTTGAATGGAAACAATGTAGTGTGTAACATTGTGAAATGCGCTGTATTAATTCCTACTTGGTGTGGAAAGTTTATTTTAGTGTTTTCCAAGTTTGGAAAAGTATGGAAAAAAGGTAAAAGGAAATTAGGTTATAGAGAAATATTTGTGTTTCTAAACCTTTGCCATAATGTGCAGCTCAACTTCCAGAAATATTGAATATTTATTTAATTTTTCCAAGGAAATGTGCTGCAATATTTTTTTTCCTGTTGGTTGTGACATAAAGCCGCAAGTTGCATACATACAGTCATTACCAACTGGGAGTGGCCACGAGACTCACGTAAAACATGAGTCACGGCGTTACATGATGTGTCAGCGCAGCTGCCGCCGCTAGGAGGCAGCACAAGACCTCTCTAATGATTGCACAACATTCAGAGAGTCGAGCGGAGCAAGAGACGTTAGTTTACTTCCGTGTTCTATTTTTGCAATGTGCAGTTTGGTCTAATATGGTTAAATTTTTATGCTAGAATTACTTTACAATTTTGGACCCTATGGCTTCACAATCAGCCTGCGCCAAGTAGCAAATCCCCAGCTTTATTAGGAATTATAACACAAAATACCGAGACATCATTTCCAAAGAGAGACACAGAAAACACGACTGTTCCTTGCCCACAAATACACATGAAAAACGTTATATAAGAATATATATAAATATAATATAATAATAAAATGTTAATTTGTGTTCTATTTTCGCAATATGCAATATAGACCTAAATGTGCCGAATGCGGTTTGCCCTCTGCTCATATTGCGTTCAGTAATGCTGCTCCGGGCCAGCGGCATTTTTTATTTTTATTGTAAGACAGGCATTTTTTTTATTCTAAGTTCTAAATGAGCACGTAGTTCATTTGTTGAGAGGCGCGTTGTAGCAGAATTGTATGAAGCCACGGCGGGCAACTCACAGGGCAAGCAACTCTTACCCTGTCCCATTTTGTTCGCAACAACTGCACATTGCAACATTTGCCAGCTTTTTGCCCTCCCAATTGTATTCTCACAAACGTGGATATTTTAATTTACTGAGACAAAAGGCACAGTAGGCCTACTAGGCTATATGTTCACAGCGAATGAACAATGGAATCATTACCGGACTCCCGTTACTACCGGACTCCCGATTATATTTTCATATTTCTAATTGGTTTCATGCTTTATACTGACAATATGTGACAGAGACCCCTTTTAGTCAATGTTTGTTGCAGGCAAATTCACGTTGAGCTGACCCCAGAATTATTACCGGACTCCCTTTAAACGAACTTGGCTGCCATCGTCCTATGATTAGGCTATATCTTCATATTTTAAGTTGCTTTCATGCTTTATACTGAGAAAAATGTCTATACGTGATCATATTGAAATACTGGAACAAAATAGTCGAGTAAAGGGCACAAACAGGTTTCAAATTGTACACTAATGGATGGCGACCGATGAGGAGGGATGGTAATTATTTGTTATAGTCATGCTTGAAGTGGTCCGGAACGCAGTTTTGGAACTTCTGTATTTTCGTGTTTTGGGTTCCTCCACTTTTTTCTGCGTCCCGGCAGTGCTTGAAGTGGGCCGGAGCGCAGCAGAACGCAGTTCGTTACTTCAGTATTTTAGTCTTTTGGGTTGCACCATTTTATTCTGCCTTCCGGTAGGCCTACTTTGCTGAAACTGGTCCGACACAGCGACACTGGCCCGAGAATAGACAATATCACAAGACCGATAAAAGACTACATTACCCACGAGACACGACAGTGCCCTATCATATGCAGCCACTGTCCCAACCTATCGCATCAGGGAAGCAATGCAAACTGTCACAATTTATACAGCGAATGTCATGATGGCATTGTTCACAATGGCACTACGGCCCTATACGTTTCCCTATGATTAGATGTAGGCTATCACGCTGGGATGACAAAATTTCATGTTTGAATTGTGAATGGTTTACGAGAAAATCTCAATGGTTAATTCGTCCCCCGGTTCAATCTTCCCGGCTCTCCCCTACAGAAGGGACGTTTTGCGCCACAAGCCTCTCAGCACACATCATCTTACTTGAATTGTGTATAAAGATCGGGGGGAGGGGGGAGGCTATACGTGCAAACTATCTGCTGGGAGGATGGGCGACTAATTGTTTACAAAAACTGCAGAGTGAGCCTACCCTAAATCCCTCATTCGCAAGCAGCACAAAATACATGTCCGTGTGAAGACTTTTATGGAATCGAAACACATCTTACACTCAAAATTACACATCGCAATAACAGAACCTTAACAGTACCTTGACCTTAACAGTACTTTAACCTTACTTAACAGTACCTTATTGTTTAAATTGTTTTTGTTGTGCATCTGCACTTTATTGTTGTCAACGTCTACGCATGGGACAAGTGTGAAACGTAATTTCGATTCCTTTGTATGTCAAGTACATGTGACGAAATTGACAAATAAAACTGACTTGACTTGACTAAATCAAGTAAGTATTGCAATAACAGAACCCCGTTCTGAAGCCATTCTGTAGTCCATAGCCAGGTGAACACGCGTGTAGCCTAGTTCATTTATTGTGAGGCGCGTCCTTTGCCACAGAGTCGGCGGCAAGGTGGGGCATTTGGGTGCCCCACCTAGCAGCCATTGGTCTCCCTAGCACAGGTCGAAAAAAGTTAGGCTTTCATTTTATTAATATTTTTAAATTAATATGAAATGAAATAAAAGAAATAAACTGGAGATTGGGTCCGTGTACTTTTTCGTTCATTCATTATTGGATTGTGGACGTCACATGGAAAATGAAAAAGACTTGTTTAGACTTGTTAGAACAAATTCTAAATGAGCACGTAGTTCATTTGTTGAGAGGTGCGTTGTAGCAGAATTGTATACCGAGTGATTGGAAGCCACGGCGGGCAACTCACAGGGCAAGCAACTCGTACCCTGTCCCATTTTGTTCGCAACAACTGCACATTGCAACCTTTGCCAGCTTTTTGCCCTCCCATGCAATTGTATTCTCACAAACCTGGATATTTTAATTTACTGAGATAAAAGGCACAGTAGGCCTACTAGGCTATATGTTCACATATGAACAGTGGAATCATTACCGGACTCCCGTTACTGACTATGATTATATCTTCATATTTCTAGTTGGTTTCATGCTTTATACTGACAATGTGTGACAAAGACCCCTTTTAGTCAATGCTGCTCCTTAGATGCTGTGAAATATCTGCATGCGCTGCATGCCTTCGCGACATTATGTCTGAATGTGCTTAAACAAGCGATGTGATGCGGGTGACAGTATCAAAACGAACCCATGCAATGCCCAATTCGCCCAAAAGAGTTGCTAACGTTAGCCTACTTCTAAAAGGGTCACAAGTCATAATTCAGAACGCCAGTTTTTTTATATTTAAGTATTTAATTTTCAATTCCTAAAAGACACGCAACCATTGCTTTAGTTTCTGTCTTAGAAATAATACACTAGGCTACCTGTACAAATTCATATTGCCTTTTTTCGTTTCCCATGTAACATCCACAATCCAATAATGAATGAACGAAAAAGTACATGGACCAGATTATAAATTGCACTTGCATAACTCGTTCGTTCAATGATCATTGGTCGCTGAGTAAACTTGTTTCATTTGATTTCAACGTGCCTGTAGCCTATGCGTCAGCATAGTCACTGTATTAATTAGGCTATTTTTATTGAATTGAATTATTAATTACTATATTTAGCCTAGGGTTGGTTAACACAAACACGAAAACAACACTCAAATAACAGACTATTTACAGTAACAAAATAACAGTAAGCTATTCAGCATAACTAGCCTATTTCAGCTCAACTTTATTTCCTGACAGCTGTATGCTGTTAGAATACTCGCGCCCGCGACTGCGGGCGCTCCCAAGTGCCACCTGGTGGTTGTTTGGGTACACTGCAGCTTCTTCAGAAAAAAAGTAATTAAACAGTGCGTGACACACTCATGACGCACGTGAGGTTCGTGCGTGCAGCCGGGCCATTTCATGCGACACTGACTGTACAGTCATGTGGAGATGGTGGAAAAGTTGAGCAGAGATGAACATTATTCTATGAAGGGTGTTGTGCCCATGCAGCTGTCAAACTTTTTGAAATAGATTAGCTTCTTTGCTGTTTTTGTAAGGGATTGTTGTTGTTGGCATGTCTAAGTCAAAGTCAGTTTTATTTGTCAATTTCTTCACATGTACTTGACGTACAAAGGAATCGAAATTACGTTTCACACTTGTCCCATGCGTAGACGTTGACAACAATAAAGTGCAGATGCACAACAAAAACAGTTCTAAACAATAAGGTAATGTTAAGTAAAAAAAAGTGTAAGTAGGCTTAGGGCATTATACTTAGATAACATACAGGATATAACAAGACAAGACATAACATATAGAAAGTGTTCCAACTGTATTGTAGCAGCAGTAGTGGTAATATAAATAGTGGTAAAAAAGAATACTAAAATATTTAGCAGCAGTTGTGTGCAATTTGCAATGCAGAGGTAGTTGTTTTCAGTCAAGAGTGTTGCTTTTAGTTCTTAGTTCAGAGTGTTTGTTTCTTGTTGGGGAGTGTGTGTAGGTTGGGGGGGGGGGGTGTATAGAGTCCAAACTGTCTTCCTATACTCCTTCCAGTCTGGTGGTACTGCTGGCTGGGAGCCGGGAGGGGAGAGAGTTCAGCAGTCTAACAGCCTGGTGGATGAAGCTGTTGGTGAGCCTGGTGGTGCGGGAGCGGAGACTTCTGTATCTCTTACCAGATGGCAGGAGGCTGAACAGACAGTGTGCGGGGTGGGTTGCATCGTTGACAATTGTGATGGCTTTGCGGGTGAGGCGGGTGGTGTAGATGTCTTGCAGGGAGGGGAGTGGTCCACCAACTATCCTCTCAGCTGTCCTCACAATGCGTTGTAGAGCTTTTCTGTTGTAGTCATTGTAGCTACCGCCCCACACAGTGATGCAGCTGGAAAGGATGCTTTCAATGGTTCCTCTGTAGAATGTGGTCAGGATGTGTGGTGGGGCACTTGCCCGCTTGAGTTTGCGCAGGAAGTAGTGGCGCTGTTGTGCTTTCTTGGTCAGTGATGTGGTGTTGGTAGTCCAGGAGAGGTCCTCACTGATGTGCACCCCCAAGAACTTGGTGCAGCTCACCCTCTCTACCGCAGTGCCGTCGATGGAAAGTGGGTGGTGACAGGTGTGGCCTCTCTGGAAGTTGACAATAACCTCCTTGGTCTTGCTAACATTCAGCAGGAGGTTGTTGTCTCTGCACCATGTGGTCAGGAGCTCAACCTCTTTCCTGTGGGAAGGTGGTTGGAGCTGTAGGTTGGTGTGCATGTTAAACAATTAATTATTTTGAGTAATCACAGTACTAATATGAACATAAGTGGGTAACCAGCGAGGTTTGCCAGTTCAGTCGATTACAACGTTCCCACAAATTGTCTGGTTTACCATGCCTAGAGAAAGAACATTGCCCTGCTGGCATGCAAAAAAAGTAAAATCCCCAGTGTTGGGAAAGTTCACATTCTACATGAACTAGTTCAGTTCATAGTTCACAAATGAAGTTCACAGCTCCAAAAAATGAACTAGTTCAGTTCTTTTCTTCAATATGTTGCGAGCTATAATTTTTCTGCCACAGTCAGCCATTATTAGTGGACTTGCCCTCTTGTTCTTCGGTCCGGCCATTTTGTCACTTTTGTAACAACATGGGCGTTGGTTGGCCATTCTTTTTAGTTTGCATGGTGACATGCAAACTATTGTTATACTGTTCTTCTTCCTTTTATTATAGATGAAGTCTATGGGATCTTTGGAACTTAATACAGCCTGAACCGCTGAACTGGTTTGTTATCACAAGGTCGTGGGTTCGAATCTCGTCTTACCTGGTACGATTTAGGTGTCCTAAATTTCTCTTGGCTGCCCTTTGCATGGTGTTCTCTCCACTGGTGTGTGAGTGTTTGTGAAACTGACAATAAACAGACAACTTAACTCTTGTGTCAGTTCTGCCACTGTGACTGTGTCTAGTTTCAACTGTGTCTATGTTCAGCAGTCAGCAAAACCAGCCTCTCCTGGTAATTGCCTTTATTCACGGCAGGTGCCTATACTGAAGAGAACTACCTTAATGTTAACAATGTGTCGATTCAACTGGTTGGCTCATTAACCTGTGTGTTTCACCTGGGCTACTTGTGGCTTTGTCAAAGTATGCCCTTAAATAAGACAATTAACCATAGGTTGCTGAAAGGAAACTACTGACTATTAAATACTGCAACTGCACTCGTGTGGTGTGTGCTATGCAAGATTGTTTTATTTTAGTTTTACAATTATAACAATTTAACATCTACACTAACCCCGCCAACAGTACAACCCCTAACCCTTACTGTGGGAATCCATACTTGTGACTCGACTTTTCTTGTTCCTGTTTGTGTCTAGCTTCATCAGTGTTCTTAAACAAGGCATTTAACCCTAAGTTGAATTATTCCTTTGAATAGACTGTCTCTAAATTGGTTGACAGCAAAATTGGCTTGTTAAATTGTCAACTTGAGCTGGGCTACTTGTGACCTGGGCTACTTGTGACTTGCCCTTGAATAAGGCCATCAACCATAGGTTGACAATAAACAGACACCTTAACTCTTGTGGGTTTGAATCTCGCTTAACCTGGTACTATTGAGGTGTCCTTAATTTCTCTTGACTTCCCTTTCTATGGTGTGAGAGTGTTTGTGAAACTGACAATAAACAGACAACTTAACTCTTGTTGAGGGGGGGTTGGTGGTGGGGGGGGGGTGGTTGGGGGGGGGTTTAAGGTGGTGTTAAAATGGGGTTTTGGAGGGGGTAGAGAGGGGGGGTTGAAAAGGGTGTTTTTAACATCCCCCAACCCCCCTCAACACCCAGGTTGTGGTGTTTGAGTGAAGGGGGCGTTGATGGGGGTGGGGGGTTGGGTGGGGGGTGTTGAGGGGGGTTCTGGAGGGGATGGGCGGGGGGATGATGGGTGGGTTTTGGGGGGTGTTGAGCGGGGGTTGGTGGGGGAATGGGGGGGGGGGTTGGCAAGTCCACCTTGCGGTTTCTGCCGAGAAAATGCAGTCTAGTTCTATTTGCACTTTGCACACGGTCCCTAATCTTTCCTGCTCATTGCGTCCGTATGTCTTTATTATTTGCTGAGTTGCATTTAATGATTATGCCTATACTCTAGTTTTTTTTGCAGTAATTAAATAAAGTCTGAAATGAGACATTAGTACAGTACTGAACTACTCTCTGTGATCTTGTTAGACTGTTAACGCCATGTGGCCTTTATAAAACACAATAGTAAATACAAAAAGTATATGAGAGTGCATATCTACGGTGGCCCTCAAGGTCAAAACACAACAACATAATAGAAAACACAACAGCAAATTAAAAAAACGCAACAGCAAATCAAAAAACACAACAGCAAATTAAAAAACGCAACAGCAAATCAAAAAACACAACTGCAAGTCAAAAAACACAACCTCAAATTGAAAAACACAACGGCAAAACAGAAAACACAATGGCAAAAGAGAAAACACAACGGCGAAATAGAAAACACAACGGCAACACAGAAAACGGAAAGGGTAGGTCTTTTCTCAAAATGTCTATCAGAAAGTGGCAACCAATCAGGTAACTGTGTCTTGATGGCAACGGGAGTAAGAAAAAATCACAAATAATATGGCGGCGCCCTGGGAGTTCTTTACATAAAAACTTATTTGTTTGATTAAAGGGTCTATGGACCGCAGTTTGTATTTACAGTTTTTGTCCATTGCTTTGTTTAGCAAAACTTGGCTCATGGTGCCAAAGCTCTACACACAAGGAAATAAGGAAAAACACAGGGAAATAAACCATTCACATCTATGTCAAAAACAAACTCAGCGATCAAAACCTAACAATCCTTTGCCAAAACCTCACTTTGATGACAAAATGATACCCACATGCGTCATACCAATACACTCTCATATCAGCATCAACACACTAGTCTACTTTATATATAACACTGCAGTCCTTGATTTTTACTGTTTTTATTCAATTCCACAGATTTTTCAGATCAGAATTTTCAGATCAAAAACATTATATTACAGTAGTGTATTTTACAGTGTAGTAAATTCAGTTAAAGCAAAAATAAACAAAAATAAAACAAACAAGAACACAGAAAAACACAGCTATGCACAAGTAGGTTTATGGATCCTGCTGTCTGTTGGGCATGGCCGCAGGATCTAATCAACATCATAAGCATGTTTTTTCTCGCTAAGCATAGGGGAAATATCCCCTTGTGTGAACACATAAAAAAAGCCAACAGTAAGATGAGAGTTCAAAAGCATCGCTGGAAAACAGTAAAGAAAGCTGCTCGTCAACCCACCATCAGTTGTTCAAAACAGCAGCTGCAGAAAAAAAGTGCAACGTTAATGCTTTTCTTTCCAGAGATTAGAACAGCAGGCTCTTGGCAGGAAAAAAAGACACAGTTGGGCGGACACAGAAAATGCAGTGACGTGTACTGACCAAAACTCTGATGGAGCTCCATGCTGATTTCAATAAAGGATGTATCCCACTGCATCGCATGTCATATCGACAATTTGCTAGGTACCGGCCCAAATACATTACAGAGTCAAAGGCTAGTGATAGAAATACTTGTGCTTGCTATGAGCATGAAAACATGCGTCTGCTGATTGAGTGTTTGGTTCACAAGAGTATGATTCCAACTAAGAGCCTTTCTCAGTTACTTTCTTCCATCACTTGCAATTTCGAAGATCTGAACTGCATTTACGGGCAGTGTACCAACTGTTGTTGAAGTGTTGTTGAAGTACAGCTGAACCTACAAAATCAAACTGAATTAGCAAGGTGGGAACAGTGGCAGAGGGAGGAGGTGACTGTGGGAGAAAAAGTTTACAAAAACTGGGTGAAGAAAGGACTGAGTGGAACATTGGGACAGCTTGCAGAAACCTTTCAACATGCTTTGGAGGTCATAGCATCCTATCAGTTCAACTGGAGACATCAAGCAGAGAAATTCCGAGAGTTAAAAGAAAAGCTCCAGGAGAATGATCTAGCTTTGCACATTGATTTTTCCGAAAACGACGCCTGTAAGCTCAATTCTAAAATACAAAATTTCCAGGCAACCATCCACACAGTGGTGGCAAACACCAAAACAGCTACTCAGAGTTTTGCAACCATCTGAAAATCTCTGAGCCACGATGAGCGTGCTGTATTGGCTCACCTACAGCCAATCATTGTGGACCTACAGACACAGCATGGCACACAGTTCAAGTCCCTCCATCTGATCAGTTATGGTCCAGTGACACAGTACTGTAACAAAACCAATTGCTTTCTTATGAGTACTGTACCTTTTAGCTGGGGGTTCCAGAGTGTCACATGGAATTTCTCAGAACGGGCTGACAGAAAAGGAGCTCCTGATGGGGTTGGAGCATGTGTAAATAGGATGGCAGACCAGTTTGTTCAAAGTGGAAGTGAAAACTCCAGAGGCCCTCTATGACTTGCTGTCCAGGAAAGAAGGAATGAAAATTCAAATAAAATGGATAGAAGAAAAGGACATAGTAGAATTTGATAAGCTTCTTCCATCTGTGCTGGCAGCTGTAAAAGGAATTTTAAGCACACACCAGATCTACTCAACAACACCAGGAAAGGTGTTTCATAGGATAGTGAGCTGCTTCTGCAACTACCCGAGCATGTGTGACTGCTTCAAAACATCACAATGACCCCTGATAGCTCACGAGGTGAACTCTCCTCCTCCTTTAGTGGCTGGAGATGAACTGGATGAATTTGAACAAGTTGGCGGTTGGAAAATTCATCATCGTGAAATACGATGACAAAGGATATGTGGGCCAAATCATGCAAATTCTGGGGGAAGAAATACAAGTCAACTGTATGGCACAACATGGAAATAAAAATGCTTTCCAATGGTCTGAAAATGAGGACTGCATTTACTATTCCGAAAGTGACATCACTGGGGTGATTTCAGAGCCTGAGCCCTATGGGAGAGGCGTAAAATTAGCTGACCTGGACTGGCTTTTGTTAAACTTGTAATTTGCCAAATCAGTTTTACATGAAAACCTTTTAACGTCTCCTTCATGACTTTCATACGAGTCATTGCCAGTTGTTACAACTCCTGTTTAAGGTCATAGATCTCACATGTGTACTCTTTTTACTTTTGCATCAATCTGTTTCACTGGTTCAAGTTTTCATATGCATTTTTGATTGTCTACTATCTGAGATAACTGAACATTATATGTCTCATATGAGAAAATTCAACCTCCAGTGCACTGTACGCATGTGTTATTCACAGTACTCTTCAAATTCATGTTTAAAATGGGTTTAAAAAGATATTCTAGATAAAAGATGAAAATGGAAATGAATTTTATACACTTTAAAGTTTATACAGTGATCAGTTTATGGTAAGCCTATTTGTTTTTGGTCCATTTGTCTTTACACTGTTTAATAATGTGATAAAAACTAATTTCATTACATTCAGTTTACTCTAATTGTTGCGTTTTTCTATATAGTCATATGTGCCCACTTTTGCATAAATGTTTTTAGTCAGGTGAAATACTTAAGATACTTAAAATGACCTCAAAATAAAGAATTTGTGTGTGAACTGTCACTTGTGTGCCTAATTGCGTCCTGTGGTGTGACATGAGTTTAAATGCAATTAAATGCCTTTTAAGTTTGATCATTCATTTTTATGAATGTTCAATTCCCGCCCTGCGGTCCTTTCCAGATCCCATCCCTGCTCTTTCTCCACTGTCCTATCAATAAAGGCAAAAAGGCAAAAAATATACTTAAAAAAAAAAGTCTTATTTGAGGCAATAAAGACAAATTGATGGGCAATTAATTTTATGATTTTGCAACATAGGTGTTAGGCTGAGCTTTATTAATTATCCACTTATGGCTTTCACGCACATGTATCATTCATCACATTGTATCATTTTTCAATAATGATCATCACATGGTGGGTGAACAGGCAAATAAATTTTCAGCAAAGTATGATTTCCAAAATTAACTGCACTCATATTGCTTTAAGGACACAGAGTGAAAATTAATTTGCCTTTGTTGACTGGAAGCATGTTCCCTCAATGTCTAAGTTGTATGTGATATGGAGATGGTGCTTAGTGGTCACAAATGCTGTCGCCTGGTGGCCGAGCTCAAACCATGACTCAGTTATATTGAGACAAAGCAGTGTTTGGTGCAGACTGAATGCTGAAGCTGTGCGTGATGGTTGGCTTCTGGATGTGGATAATTAATGCATAAATCATGAACATATTTGTAACCATTTGTCTACCATTTCTAAACCTTTTATCCATTCAGTAAAGTTTCAGGTGACAGTGGGTATCCGCTAAAACAGTGATGGGTATACTTCCACTTCATAGTCTGTGAAGTTGCACTTCATGCGTCTTTTCATTGGCTTTCTGCATGCTGTTCTTTGATATTAATATTGATTTAGGGCGTTTTGCTGAATATTTATTGGTAATTATGGGGGTAGCTTGAGGTACACACAGGTGCCACAACTATAGCGTAGGTTGTAGGAAAATTGGTGTGGAATGTGCATGCAAGTTTTCGTGTGCACGCACATTCTGAGTTTTGTAAATGAGGCCCCAGGTAACAGGTTTAAAACAAATGGCAATGCTGTTTTGAGACCATTGGACTTTCATTTTAGTGAAAGTTCACTTATGTCCATTCTGTCTTCCACATTTATGAAAGGTTAGGTATGAATGTTGAGGTGGTCTTAAGAAACAGCCATGAATGCTTTGTGAAGAATTTTTGACAGCAGTAAAGTGTTACTGAAATTATTTGGATCACTGACCTGTTCTGGCGAAAACTGTGACTTTCCCAGTCCCTCCTATTGTCCTCTTTTGGAAACCAGCCTTGCAGTACTTGTGAAGTGGCTTGCCTTTGGTTTGTGTCTGGAAGTCTGGTGAGATACGCAAGGAATGAGTGACAGGGCTTGAAGCTCCGGGGTGAAATGAAATGGGGTGTCTGAATGGTGAGAGCTCAGAGAATGCATGCAAAAAGCATTCAGAAGTGATGCTAATCATGCTTTGCTGCTATTGTTGTTGTAAGTACATTGTGACTATATTTTGGCAGATCACTTTGCTTTATATCCCACATTTGTCTCCTGATTTATATCTCAAGTCAATACATTGTAGAGTAACAGTTGGGAAGTATTCAAAGCTGGGCAATTGCTATTATACATTTTTTTTTCTTGCCTTGGACAGTTTCTTTATAGTGTTCTTTATAGATGCTTTAATCAAAAGTAATACATTTTTATACAATATCAGTGTTTCTGAAAAGTCTGTATTTTTTTGTTGGGGTGGTGCCTTTTACACAGTTTTCTTTACAACATCGGCTATTGACATCACACATTACAAGAACTTCATTAAGTAAATGAAATATTGAGGCAATTTTGTAGTTTTGCTAATGCAGAAAACAATGTCATATGTTATTCGTGGCAGTTCTCTTCCTTTTTGTTTTTGTGAAGCACTTTTCAATTTTTTGTGAAAATGAAGTGACAAGTACGTTTGTATTAAAATTCTATCTACGTTTGTATTAAATCCTATCTTCCTGCAGAAACCAATCCAGTTGCAAAAAAGGCACATATGTTACGCAGTTAGTGTTGCAGACTAAACACTTTGCATTATACTGTGCTTTCTCTAAATGCCAGAGGATGATAATTAAATAAAAAAAAGAATCAAACCTAACACTTTTGATTACAAGAGATATAACATTTTATTGACTATTAAATGTCACTGGATCAACTGGATGCCTAATAACAGGAATCCATGATGCGCCTCATGCTCATGAATCTCATGTTGTTGAAGCCCATGTTGCTGAAGCTTCTGTACTCGCCAGGCCTCATGTACATCATTCTGCCTCTGAAGTTGGGCTGCTCGTACATGAGCCAGTGGCCATCCATCACGTGGCAGGACATGCAGTCAGACATACGGTAGCGGTCCATGATGTTGTCACAATCATCGGTCAGTTCGTGCATCATGCCACCGAAGTTCTCCCTCTCGTAGATCCTCATTCTGTAAGATCCTCTGTGCTGTTTTGAAGATTATTTTGTTTGAAGAACAGTATTGCATTAAGGACAGTACATTAGAATGTTATGAAATATATGAACCATGTAGACTGAAATAATTGAAGTGATAGTGATAGAAGTCACTATCACTTCACGTGATAGAAGTGCAGATAGTTTTAAACAATTACCATGGGGATCATGCGGCAGGATCTGATGCAGTCGTTCATGCCCATCATGCGCATGTAGTCGGCATACTCGCCCCTCCTCATGAAGTACTGGTTACCCATGAAGTTGGTACGGTCGTAGACCATGAAGCAGCCGCTCTCCACCCTGCAGGAGTGGCAGCGGCTGAGGTAGGAGGAAAAGTCTGAGCAGTCAGAGGTGGTCTCATAGAACCGACCCTGGAAGTTCCTGTCCTCGTAGAAGATGATCTGAAGCGGAAAAAATATATATTATAATATATGAAATTTGCACTGTGATATTAACCCAAGTCTTTATCATTATCCAGTTAACACTGTATTTTATAACATGACTTAGAAATTGCTATTTTTAATTTGAAATGTTAAGATTTATCTAAACAAATTTTATAACTGTCAAAATGTGAAAGCCATGTTTGAATGAAAATATGGCACATTTGCTATATTTGTTTGTTTATTTATTTGTTTATTTGTTTGTTTATAATCTGTTTACTTTTAACCCAGGGACTTACCTTGCCGTGCATGGTTGTGGTTACTTTGAACGTGACTGTAGCGATTATGGGGCGGTGGTCTGTTTTTTATACCTAATGTGACACCCAGAGAATTGGTGGGCCTATTGTATCAAAGGCCTTAGTCAGCTGCATGCTGTAGTAAATCCTACTGTTTGTCACTATAGACAAGAAAGGGTTATTATTCCAAGCCCTGTGACGAGTAAAAAAAAGAATTTTCTGCTCTAAACACCATTTTAGAGAAGACTGTAACAAAAAAATATGTACAGACATTCTGAAACGAAATTTTGTAAAGTAGCATGGTTCCCTTTCCTGCCCTCTCTATAGTAGGTGGTTTTCTTTTCTGTCCTCTCTGACTGTAGCAGTTTCAGATATAAACAATATGGGTGACTGTTCAGGGTGGCATCCTGTGAGGGGCTTATACCCTTAATGTTATGATTTGTGCACTTAATTAACATAACATTTAATGGTATAGTCATTTAATAAAATTTGGGCTGACTGCATAAAATAAATTTTATTGCACAAATATTGCCTCCCAGAAAAGTGCCTTTAATTTATTTAAAACTGTATTGCATTTTTTTTCACCTGGAAAATACAAAAAAGGAACTTAAAGTGGTGCAACAATTCTTTGATTAAATCTTTACTTCTTTGCTTTGCCAGCAGGTTCTACAAGGCATTACATCTGCTTGACAAGATTCTGCTGTCTGCAATAAGAGGTCAGTCATTTCACTATGTACAGTAGTTCCCCTTCATAAGGAAAAGGACAAAATAGATGATGGGAGTGGATAGACATGGTTGTATTTGCCTGTAAAATCAGCAAAAAAACAAATGGACACAGAAATAATCAGCCATTTGCTGGGTCACTGTTTCCATGTGCTGTAAACACACTGAATGATCCTTGCATGTTAGTTTCATTTTCTTTCTGTGCACACAGATGAGGGTGGACCTGTTACAAAGACAGGTATAGTGAGTGGTGCAAGGACAGTCTGCCAAAATAAACACAATTCTAGTTTACAGATGGATTTAATGGTGTCCATAATCAAAAAGTGTGAAAACAGACAATTTATCCACAAGCGAGACATGGATACATTTTGCACATTACCACATTACCCATTATGACATTCAAATTCAGATGAGATCCTGGCTTTACTAAAATTAGTGTGCCTAAAAAACATAAATTTGGTATTAGAATTGCACTATACAATGCATTTTTGATATAAATAAATAAATAAATAAATAAATATAGATGTATATAAGAAAATAAAGAAGTATTGCACAATAAACGTGAAATACAACAGTATGTGCAAATGACTATGCCGACAGTAAATGTCAGAAACACCAAAACACAGATGTGTGAGTACAGAAGTACTGCATAGGTATGTACAACCCAAATACAAGAGCAAATAAAAATGTAAATAGAACACAAAACAGCTGTCAATATATACAAGCAACATACATTTGCTTGAAAAAGGTAAGTAAAAAGTGCAGCACATCAGTTGTTGAATAAATATTGTTATGAGTGATATTCACATTAATTTCTGCATTGAATACAAGCACAACACAAGGAAGGGCATCAAAAGATAACAAAAGTGGTGTAATGATAAAGAAATAACAAAGAAAGTTTAGGGCTCTATCATGCACACGGTGTACTGTGTTTTCGCGAGTTGCGTAACATATCATTGCTATTTTGTGCAAGCGCATCAGGTTTTTCCCCGGCAGAAGTGTACGTTGTCAAGATAGCAGGTTGCATTGCGCTCTGTCAGGCGTGAGTGAAAAGAAGGGGTGTGATCTGGCGTAATCTTCTATTATACAGGTACTAAAAGTCAGTGCGCAACTGACCAGAAAAAACCTGTTCACATATCATTTACGCATTGTTCAAAGGCAAGTTCTGACGGCTCAAGGGGCTAATACGCCATGGAACAATGCGCTGGGCTCAGGGCTTAAAGTATCCCGGCACCATGCCGGATCTCCGGCGTGTGGCCGTGAGGAGGAAAAAATATTTTAGAGCCTGCGCATGCAGTTTAATATTTTCGAGGCAATTTATTTCACCTACCAATCATATGAGAGGAACGCAGCTTTAACTAACGTTACAAATCTATCAGAAGCACAGAAGGGCGGATCCTTGCAATATGGTATGTTTGACACCAGTGCTGAAGCTTAGTCTACATGATACGCGGTAAAACCATCTTAAAAGAGATTGGGTTTGCAAATAACCAATAAAACCTGGGCAAAGATACGTATCCTATAAAAAAATATCTGAAAACAATCCAATCACTCAACAAACGTTACTGAATGGTTGTAGGTTCTCCTAGCCCATAGGCAAATTAGTGTCAACAACTTTTGAAAGCATTTAATCACTCATCTAAAAATCAACGTCACCTACCTTCATCCAACGGAACCTAACGACAGCGAACAGCCAGAGAAGTTACCACTTCTGGTGTCGAGGCTGGCTTGGCAATGAAAAGTGAAGGAAAGAACGTGTAAAATAAAGTGAAAGCAGGCGTCCCTGGTTATAAGCCGACGTTTCTGCAGTTGTTCACCGCCAAGACTGAACATAACAACATTCGCAGCAATACCTGTGATAAGTGGAAATAGCCTACTTAAAGGTTAAATTTCAGGTTAACCACCACCATCAATTAATGTGTACATAAAGCGTTCAATGTGTATATATTTGAAGGTTTTTGTCTTGAAATGTGTTAAAATAACATTTATTGCGGTTTGAAAAAAGGCAGCGAGTTCGTTGTTATTTCCGCGTTATGTCACAAAAGGAACTCATAAGAATCGGCACAACCTAAAATGCTTAACGTGTAAACGCAAAACGTAGCTTAATGTACCAAAACAGCGATCAATCATCACCAAATTTCTCATGGACGTCTCTTTTTAGGCCTTCTTTCAGCTCTCTAAATATCAAAACCGAATTCCCAAACCTATGGATGATACCTAGACTACGCTTTTTCCTCTGCATAGGCGCCCATTGTAGCCTACAGACAAAGCTTAACGTAGCTTAACCCTTAAGAACGTACCGTCACACCGGTGTGACGGCCCCTCACTGTGGCAAAACGCGTACCGTCACACCAGTGTGTTTGGAATGTTGCTACATGAGCGTTCTGACCATAGCGTAATAATGGGAATGAATGGGCTAGCACTTGCTAGCCAGCGACCATAAGCAGAACCCAACCAGAGATCGATTACCTTAAAAAAACATCTCACCACGATCACTTTCTTATGTCGAAAACACACCTCGTTTGAATTATGCTTGTCACACTATAGCCTATATAACAGACAGACTAGCAGTCTGCAAACATTTACACCGGTGGCCAGAAGCTTATCTTTCTACCTCTGAATGTCAGACAATTGCAATGACAATAAAACAATCGAAAGTAGTTTGTGTTTTATTCATTGTTTAGTAAAATGAAGTTCAATGAAGTTCAATGACATGATATGTAGGTCTACATGTAGGCTATAACGTTAACTCATGTAATTCCCGAGCTCCGGTGAGTTAACTTTATCCTCAGCTCAGGTTCACAGCTCGAGTTTACATAGGTTGTTACATTGTTGTTACATCGTTTGCAACACGAATGCACAAGAATTGCGCAGGTAGCTGTATTTAATTACATTATTTATATGCACAATAGGGTTGCATTCACATTTTTTCTAAACTATACCGGCATCTTGAAGTTTTTAGACAGATATTTTTTCACGTAGGCTACATACAAAGTAAACAAACATAGTAAACAATGTTTTCATCTAACCAAAGACGGCAACTTACCGATGAGGAGATAAGAGCAATCTTTACCATCAATCCAGATGATATTGACGAAGAACCAGAATCTGCAGCTGTCGATGATTCATCTGACGATGAGCTGTCGGAAAATTTGACAGCTCTGGAAGATGGTGCGCAGGAGGACGGTGAGGAGTTTAACTGGAGGCGAGGAGACTTCAGGCCAAACGCCTTTAACTTTTCACGGTCTGAGTCGGGGATCAGAAGGCAGCCTGATGACACCACGGAGTTGGGGTGTTTTAAAATGTTTGTCAATGAAACCACTATAACTACTATAGTGGAAGAGACCAATGTCTACGCTCAGACACTGAGTGAGCAATCAAATTCGGCTGGAAAGCTGGCGAAGTGGGTGGACACCACGGTAGCCGAACTGTATGTTTTTTTCGGTGTTTTATTTACAATGGGTCTAGTGAAAATAAATAACATCCGTGGTTACTGGACCACAAATCCTCTGCTCTCCACACCATTTTTTGGAACTGTTTTTTCTCAGGACCGCTTCCTCCTTTTACTCCGTTGCCTTCATTTCACCAGCACCACCTCAGATGACCCCCTCCAAAAAATAAAATCCGTCTTGGCCCCAATAGTCCAATCATTTAGTCAGGTTTTTTATCCTTACCAAGACCTGTGTATTGACGAGTCCATGGTAAAGTGGAAAGGAAGGCTGTCTTTCAAGCAGTATATTCCCTCAAAGCGTCACCGGTTTGGCATCAAACTGTTTGTGCTGTGTGATGTTCTGACTGGATTTGTCCAGGACTTGATCATCTACACTGGCAAGTCAACAGACATTACTGCGGTGAGGGGTGTGGGAATATCAGGATCAGTTGTGCTGTCACTGATGCAGCCTTTCCTTGGTAAGGATCATGTTCTGTTTGTTGGCAACTGGTATACCAGCCCTACCCTTTTTGCCCACCTTCTTCGTTGCCAGACTGGAGCCTGTGGTACTGTGAGGTCAAACAGGAAAGGAATGCCAAAGTTCAAAGTCAAGATGGCAAAGGGTGAAGTGGATTCATTTAACACAGGGGAAATACTGGCAACCAAGTGGCATGACAAACGCCACGTGCACGTTTTATCTACCGTGCATTCCAAGGACATGGTAGCAACAGGCAGAACTGACTATGCCACAGGGGAAAGCATCATCAAACCCCTCTGTGTGGTGGAGTACAATAAAAAAATGGGATCAGTGGATAATTTGGACAGACGAAACACCTTTGTGGAGTGTGCTCGGAAGACCTTCAAATGGTATAAAAAGCTGTTTTTTTATGTCTTAGATGTGGCTGTGTTCAACAGCTATGTGGTCCACAGGCAGATAACGGCACAGCAGATGACCTACTCCCAGTTTAGGGAGAACTTGGTGTGCCAGCTGCTGGAGGAGTTCCACACTGCCAGACGATCTTCATCTGGTGGGCGTCCAACCATCGACAACCCCATCCGTCTCTCTGCCCGCCACTTCCCAGCACTGGTGACACAGACCCCTCAGCAGGGTGGTCGCACGAGGCACCGTTGCAGGGTCTGCCAGACAACAACAAGGCGTCAACAAGCGCGGAAGGCCACAAAGTACATGCGTGTTCCATGTGATGTTGCCTTGTGTGTCACTCCATGCTTTGAGGAGTACCACTCCTTAAAGCATTATTGATTCCATGTCTGGAAAAGACAAACATTCATAAAAAAAATTGTTAATGTTATTTGTTTGTTTGTGTGTGTGTGTGTGTGTGTGTGTGTGTGTGTGCATTCGTTTGTGTGTGTGTGTGTGTGTCACCACATGTGTGTGTGTGTCATCACATTACTCATCGAGGTTCTATGTTAAAATATATTTAATAAATGTTACTTTTGAAACATCACTGTAGACTTTGTCCATTAACATTAGCCAATGATTGAAATTGAAATCTATCCTCCATCAGAGACTGACCGCGAGGAAGTCAAACATATATCACGGAGAAAAGGATGGACAGAATAATATTCCACGATTGTGGTTTAAACATATCCCAACGTAGGCTGAATAACTTTACACAGTTCTCTACTCAACCATTTTTCTTTCATTTAAAAAAATATAGATAGTGGTTCAAAAATGAGAGGCAGTTTAAAAATGAGAGGTAATTAGCGCTAGCGCTGCTCAGAACGACATTTACTGGAGCTACTCTAAAACTTCAAATTACAATTCTGCAATTTAAGACAAGTTACATGATCTACAAATGAAGAAAATATTAGGTCACTTACCGGTGGTAATCCAATTAGGTGGTAATCCATGCAGAGGAAAGAAGTGGTCGACGACAAACAGTTTTCTGAGGTGAAATAAACTGAGGTAACTTCAGGTCAAATTCACGTGAGTGCGCTGTTCTCCAGGATAACTCCGGTCAAAAGGTCATTGGATGTTGCGTTGCAACGGTGACGTCAATAAGAGACAGGGCCACCTCAATGTGTAGGTTGTATAAATACCTTTATTATTTAATTATTTAATTTTATTTCGAATATATTTAAGGAATGCACTAGAAGTAAAACTAAAAGGGAAAACAGCTCAAGCTAGGCTACTACTGTTTATTTCCTCGCTACTTTAACAATGACTATAGAATATTACTGTAGAACACTCGCGGAGCAGGCCAAAAAAACCCACCCTGCAGAGTTCGTTGCAAAATTAAAAACCCACGTTCTTAAAGGTTAATGTGCCAAAACAGTGATCAATCAAAACCAAATTTCTCATGAACATTTATAGACATGCTTACTTTCACCTCTCCTAATATCAAAACCGAAATCCTGATATTATAGATTTGTGGGTTAAGCAATAATCTTCCATAGGCGCCCATAAAGAACATAAGTGAGGCCACTCTCGCGCTAACGCAATGCAATGGAGAACGAGGATGACTGGGAGACAGCGGTGGAAACCCAACGAATTCTTTACTGACGGTAGCCCTACAGTGTTGAGCCTGTCAAGCGTGAGAGAGGAAATTGTCAGGAATCATGGCCCTGAAAGAGTTATTGAAGCTTGGTGTGAGGAGAATGAATGGCGTGTTGGTCAGCTGTCCTGGTGAGTAGCTAGCTGGAGTGCTAATATAAGAGAGCCTAAATATTCTCAAAATCTGGCCATAACGTAGAATAGCAATGAGGGTCAATGACTGAATTCATTACTTACATGGTGTCGGTAGTCTTATTCAGAGCCGTAGTGATGCACATTGTAACGTTACAGGCAAGCCATCATGTCAAGATGCATTAAATGTCAAGTAGGCTAACTATTTCCTTATGTGGTAGCCTATATTCCTTGTGATTTAATTAGCAATGCCCATCATCAGAAAGAAAATAAATGTACTGATATTGCCCTCACGTTATGTTTGACAGTTATTTGTGTGGGCTGTGCCGTGAGATAAACGTATTTTGAAGCTAAAACTAAGTACAGAACCTCTCAAAACTAATTAACACTGACGCAGTTCTTGCGGTGAGTTCCTCTCGTGACGTAACGCTCCACCTTGTGGAAGTGAGTGGTAGTGGTTTAAAGTACAGTTTTTTCTTGTAATATTCAAAAATGACCATACACAACTAGGTTTGGTAGTTCTAATATTTATGTTTAATAACCATATAGCATTAACTCTGTAACTTTTCAACCTGCAATTTACACTTTAAATATTCACAACATTAGCAGGTTAGCCTATATTGTGTTCTCTCTAAAGCAGTGGTCCCCAACCTTTTTCTAACTGCGGACCAGTCAACGCTTGACAATTTTACCGCGGACCGGGGGGGGGGGGGGGGGGGG
>JAGFZM010000173.1:517728-644056 GCA_017657215.1 Limnothrissa miodon | reverse complement strand
GCTCCAACAATATAACGATATTATAACATCAAACTCTCTGGTCGCCCGTGAATGAATCTCCTGTATGTTTACGTGCCCGACACTCAGAAACTCTCCATTCCCCTCTCCTTTCCCTTCTCCCTCACCTCTGTGTTACCGACCACGGCCCTAACGCGCTGATACTGGTTGCTATGGTGGCGTTTACATGCAGTTTTGAAGGCTTCATTGCCTCATTTGAGAGCCGGTCACCGCATATTATGCAGAGCGGGCTTGGTGTGTGGGAATCACCTGTCGCGATAAATCCCTACTTCAAGTAGGACTCTTGGTACTGGCTGCTAAAACCTTTCTTTTTCTTGGAAGTCGTAGGCTGCTCTTCTCTCTCTTCATTGTGCCTTTTCGCTTTCACAAAGAAACTTTCCAAAGACACCTGTTTACTCATTTTGCTGGGTTAAATGAGGAGGAAATGAGGAAATTTGGCGCTCAAATGAGGAGAGGTAACAGAGATGAGAATACGGTCATTTCACAATAAAAGACGTTTCAAAATAAGACCGCTCGATTCAGATAATAAATAAAACAGAAATAAACAATTAATTCTTGTGCGGCCCGGTATTGATTGATCCACGGACCGGTACCGGTCCGCGGCCCGGGGGTTGGGGACCACTGCTCTAAAGGATTTACTTTGCTCCATGACTTAGTAGGCCAATATAATTTTGGTGTAGACCTAAAACTTAAAAATGGTTAAAATTATCTCTAATATAGGCTACTTAACACTAATATCGTTATATTGTCTCAAAAGACGCAGCAGACTGGTTATATTCTTTCAGCATATAGCCTACATTTAAAAGAATGCAGCATACTTTTTTTTAATAAAACTATAAGATTTTTTTTACGAATTAATAAGGGTGAGAGGGAGCAACCCCATCACAGGCAGTATACCCACCACAGAAGACTAGACTACAGCACTGATTGACACCCATACGTCAATGTCACGTTAGCATTGTCGGAGAAAAAAAATGGAGCGCAAGTTTATGAAGCCTGGGGATGATATCCTAGCTATAGATAAAGGCATGGCAAGTTTATTTATATAGCATTTCAATGTGCTTTACAAAGATAAAAATAGGGGATAAAATAAAGAGAAAAAAGTAAAAGCAAACAAAAGTTAAAAGAATAAAAGCTTAATAAAGGACAGATAAGACAGATTTTCCCAAATTCACAAATTTCTAGCCTACAAATGGGGGGGGGGGGGGGTTTGTACTTAAAAAGTTCAGGCTCAGGATTTTTTTTTTACTTTAACCCCTGGCTGGGCTTTTAAAGGGAATGAGAGTGTGAACTCATAATTGTTTTGTAACATGCTACGCCCCAAACACACCCATGACTAATTCACTCATTTAAGACAACCCATTTGAACTATGCGCCAGGCCCAATGTTCACTTTTCAAGTAGGCAAAATACCATTTTGTGCTGGGACCGCCTCCAAAGACAAATGCGCTGTAGACTTCGGACAATGTGCTAGTGATCATGAAAATTGAGCCCTTAGTCTTTGTGGTTGAAATATCCTTCTAGGGTTGCAGTATTTTTCTGTTTTGACACTTTACACTTAACTTTACCTTTAACTGTTAACTCCACTCCAACATCCACTTGCTTTGGCTTGAACTGCAAAATGCTATCTGCATGCAAACACCGACATTGACAGACTGGAGATCTAGCACTGACAACAAACTAACAGACACAAACAGTATTTGTGAACATACGTTTGGATTTGATTAACAACAACAACTCCTTCCACTCACAAGAGAGAGTACATCCAAGTTGTACACAGCATTGCACGGTCATTGATATGAATTTATTTATTTATTGTCTGAGGTACTGATACGCAGTACCATTGCATTTCCTCAAGCTTCAAAAAACCCATTATCATCCCAGTCCCCAAGAAACCATCACTGGGCTAAGAGACTACAGACCTATTGCCTTGACTTCTGTCTCTATGAATTCCTTTTATTACATGGGGCTGCACCCCTATAGTTATCCGTCAGGTAAGTGGATGATGTAGTGAATATGGGCTGCACTTCATTCTGAAGTACCTTGACCAATCAATGCAAGGATCTTGGTTGCGAACTTTAACTTGGTGTGATAATACCTGAAATCCTCACCAACTTTAAACTCACAATATCTCAGTGGATCTCCAGCTTTTTGACTGACAGGTTGGGATGTCACATCTGGTGTACAGACAAACAATACAGGTTGGATAATTTCTTCACTGCTTTTCTACTGCTACACAAATGCATGTGCAGGACTTGCCAGGACTCTGCTTTCAAGCTTTTAAATTGGTAAACAACATGACTGTCATAAGACTTACCCACGATGGTAACGAGTCTGTACATTGGGAAAAACAGCAAAACTTCGAAATGAAGCATCCCACTGTCTCCCACAAATATCCAACAGCGTCTAGTGAAATGAGGACTCATTCAATTTCCTGTGAACCATCAATTACTAGGATTTGCAGTTCAACAGGATTTAGAAGGAACATCAGTGTCATCCCTAACAAGGCACAGCAGAAGATCTACTTCCTAAAAACTGCAGAATCAATTCACAAGACCTATCTTGACCTATCCTCTACATTGCAAGCATTGAATCCATCTGCAAATAGTTTAGATTAGGGTAATCACACAGGACAAACACAAACAACGCAGACAAACAGGGTAAAAATTATATATATATGGATGCTGAGTAGTCGTTCTCAATAAAACTAATAGTCTTATTTTCATTGCTTGAGTCATTACATACAAAATTGTTGAACTAGTTATCAAATGTCAAATATTAGCTGGCTGTCAAGCAATTTCTATACCTTTTTTTATAATTTTTTTTTCCTGGAAATGTCTCCTAAATTGAACAGTGACTTAGGTAAACTTCAACTTTCATTCACGAGGAGGTGTGTGAAGTACTGTAGTTGTAACCAAAGACAAGCCACTTGTTCACAGTCACTCATGGATGAATCCCATGAACCCTCAATTGGCAAGTACACTACATACAGTATGAACTGAGCAGGACATACTGTGTACAATTTCTACAATTTTGTAACACAGATATGGAAGTTCAACATCGTGGAAGAGGGGTGAGGATGCGGAAGAGGCCAAATACAGTACATAGGCAGATTCCCAATTTTTTTTTTTACCCCTTGTAAATTACTCCCCTAATTACAGCAATGTCCAACTTTACTGTAAATTTCAAATGACAAGTAGAGTATAGTTCTGTCCTGAGCATTTGTAGTGTCTCCGGGTTCTGACCTTTTTATGCATTGGAAAACACTGGGAGACTTTTCATTTTGATGGCACTGACAGTTTTATTGACATGAATACCTGCTTTTGAGGAATGGATTATCCATTTTGAGCAAATGACGTGCTATCCACTAGGTTTTGCAGTTTGCACTAACTGTTTTGAGAAATGCACTGTTGCAACTGTTGTGCAAATGTTAATACTGATAAACTGAGAAACGTACCAAAGCGACTGAGAAAAACTGTAAAATCAAACTGTTCACATAAGAAGCAACACTGATTGACAATCAACTGATTTTGTTGTCAGCACATTCAACTATGCAAAGACCAAACTGTTGAAAAAGATTATTTCATTCATTCAGATCTAGGATTTAGTGTTCCCTTAATTTTTTGAGCAGTGTATATAGTATTGAACTGGAAAACTTTTCTTCAGGTTGTACTCCAAGTAACACTAACAGTTTGGAGACTATATCGTCACCTTGAAGATCATATCTCCATTATCGCAACCTTCATAGCGCTTATGAGTGGTAATGTTCAACAAAATGTTGCTGAAAGAACATTATGAACATTATGAGATTATAGCCTACACCGGGCTGTGGTTGAAGGAATGATGTCTGCTTGAACAGCTAACTGCCCTCGTAACAGTTCTGCCCCGATTAAAGAGGGACCCCTATATTCCCCTTTGCCTTACCTGCATGACTGTGGGAAGATTAGGAAGCGGGCAAAGAACATCCTTTATGACCTCACACACCCTATACACACTGTGTTTAACCTCCTTTTTTGGTGGTTCTACAGATTGCTGGGCACAAAAAAAAACCCAACAGAAGAAAAGCATTCCTACTCCCATCACTTTACCTGAGTGGCATTTAATCAACTTTTCCTGTACATTACATTACATATGTGATATGATTCTAACACTGCATGGTGGGCAGCTGTGGCAACGCTTCGGACTTGTGACTGAAGTGCCCTTGAGCAAGGCACCTAACCCCTCACTGCTCCCCGAGCGCCGCTGTTGTGCAGGCAGCTCACTGCGCCGGGATTAGTGTGTGCCTCACTTAACTTCACACTGTGTGCTGAGTGTGTTTCACAAATTCACGGATTGGGATAAATGCAGAGACTAAATTTCCCACACAGGATCAAAAAGTGTATAATTCTTCTTCTTCTTCTTCTGAAAAGAGGGATTTCCGTCCCTGTAAATGCCTGCAAATCCTCGGCATTTATAGCAGTTAACAGCAGTTTAACGACCTGCGGCGTCCGCATTTGTGGCCTGGAAAATTGTCGTATCCATACCCCCGCGCAGGGTATCCTATTTGCATTTGAATGGCAGCGAAACCACACGTTGTCCGAGAATTGCCTGGCTTGCCTTGAATCTCTTCACTCAGTATTGGATGAAAACACTACTTTTTAAACCAAAGAAACCACTCGTGATTGGTTGGCAGATATGCTTCTACCGGTTACCTTGGGTCATCATAACCACAACCCAATAGCTATATTTATAATTATATATGATTAGATTATGATATGCTATGATGCTGTATATTTATGTTATTGTTATCCTATCAATGACACAATGTGCCCAATGTGTTCCAATGTATATATTGGAGCCATATAAATGTAATACATATTTGCCAGTATATAGGCATGTGCCTGAAGCATTCAGATGCAAAACCCTGTAAGTTTCGTAGGGTTAGGGTGAGAGTATAGCCAACACCGGGCCCTAACCCTAACCCTAGATGCAAAACCCTGTAAGTTTCAATTTCCAATGAGCTTACATCAATTGCATTTTTGATAGAGATTAGCCTTCTTGGAAATTGTTATAAAACAACTTTGGGAAGTCGAGTCTAAAAACCAACTAAATTGGGTAGACTAGTGAAGTGTAAAACAATTGTGTTAGTTAAGTGTATAATAATAGTGTTTTTTTTGCAACCAAAATTTCATTTTTTTTTATAATTGGGGTTGTATACAGGCTTGGATTGTCCTGTATATGCCTGGATTTTGCTCCATAAATTTGCTCAATTAGGATTGTGTCATTATATCCCAGAATGACAGGTGTGTGAAAGTTTTTTTGTGGAATAAAACATTCAGCAGGTTCTGGCGATGAAAATGAATTGACTATCATAGACCCCTTTAATGCAATTATTAGAAATTGCTTAAACCCCCTATGTGTAAGTTTTATTTTTTTCGTATGAGAATTTCTCCCATCTATTGGCGAAGTGGTATACTGCATACGTTTGAATAAAATGTATTAGCCCTCCCCCTCCCACAGTCCTCATTTCCCATGGTCCTCATTTTGAAAATGGCGGATAAATAAAAAATATATTTTTAATAAAAGACGAAGATAAATAGAAGATAAATCCTACACATAGAGGCTTTAAGTATTATTTTGAATTTTAAAAAATGAGGTCCTGTTTTCAATTAAAGCTGTTTCCACCTGTGAGTCCAGGGGCCTCATTTATAAAACGTTGCGGAGATTCCACTCTGAAAGATTGTGTGCGCAAAAAGTCAGAATTTTCGTACACAAAAAACAAAACTGATTTAGCAAACCATGCGGCGCAAACATGTACACACTTTTCTCTTTATAAATATGGACTTGCGTTACCTTATACGTTGTGCACGAGCCTCATTCTCCTCCCAAGGTCGTCACATATTTTACCCAGGTCCATGTTAATCACTGAATGAATATGCTAACTTCTAAAGCTGCATTCGATAGCCAATCATGACGTGATAAATGTGAAAACAAAACACAATTCAGTTAAATGTGAGACCAACCTCCTAACAGGTAGAACATCTTCACTAAATCTAGTTCGAAGGCCATTAAAAAGGAATATGACATCGAAATAACAAAAGTGAGTGGCAGCGTACAACTATCAACAAAGTAAGTTAAGCGCCAAGTACAGTGACTATGAATGTAGAATTTGTTGCATATTTCTCTTATGCGTGTTACGAATACTACATTACATTTTAAAGTACTCACATGCAGCCTATGCGCTGTGCATCCGGCTACTTTATTAATGTGATATTTTATTTTACCATTGGAGGTCACTAAAACACAGTCTAGAACAGAGTCCTACAGGTTGCTAGTCAAGAAAACGGGAGCGTTACGCAAGATTACGCGTGTGGTCAAAAGGTTGCGGAAATCTGGGAACTTTTTTGTGCAGGGAAAATGTTTGAAAATCCCGACTTTTGCAAGGAATGTTGCGACCACAAATTTTACCCTGCTTCACGCAATCTTTTGTTGCGTAAAGGGCTTTATAAATGAGGCCCCAGAAGGTTACGTTTTCTGTCGTAGCAAGCCTGTCTGCTCAAAAATTTTGAAGGAAAAGAAATGGTTTTCATTTTTTGGTTGAGTTTATCCAACATATCAAAATCGCTCTGTCTTACAAACCTAAATCAAAAAGGCAGAATTGTGACACATAGTTTCCAGCTCCCGAGTGACGCTTTATATTTTTTATATTATACTATTTAATTTAGCTTATTTATTTAGCTAATTTATGTTCTCCCATATGCGATGTATATTGTCACCAGGTTTCCACCAGCTGCATGTTTTACATTTTGAGTTGGCAAAAGTTTGACTATCAGTGGGAGAGGAGTTGAGGAGGCGGCAACACATTCATGGTTTCTAGCACAAATCTATTAAAATTACGCAGTTTGGTATCCCAGCAAATTATTTCTAGTCTCACTAATTCAGAACCTGTGAATCCTGTGAAGCAGGACATGGTGGCTTGGTCCATCGAGTGCTCAAATTACTTGGCTAATGGTCTTTTGATACATTTCACACTCAAGTATTATTTTTTGACGTTTAGAAATCTTGTGTACCACTGTTTTTTTGATGCATCATTATGGTCAGGGGTCCATATTTTACCCTTTTGGGGTGCACCCTATCGATTTTGGTAGAGCCTTGCCAGAGCAGTGTCTAGTGTTATCCTCCAAAGCACTTCAGGACCCCGGCCAGCGACTTTGTCCAACGTGTTTTTAAATACATCAATTACATTTTTGCCCTATGCAAATTCTCATTTCTGTCACAAACTAGTGAACTTGTATGTTATTGGATCTTACAGTTTTCCGTGAGTTAGATGAAATAATGAATTAGAAATAGGTTTTTAGTTAATCAGTATTTTTAATTATTGGTTATACATAGATGCTTTACTTAAAACCAAGAATGCATGATACGCCTCATGCTCATGCATCTGAAGCCCATGTTCCTGAAGCTTCTGTACTCGCCAGGCCTCATGTACATCATTCTGCCTCTGAAATGGGGCTGCTCATACATGAGCCAGTGGCCGTCCATCACGTTGCAGGACATGCAGTCAGACATGCGGTAGCGGTCCATGATGGAGTCACAGTCATCCATCAGCTCGTGCATCATGCCACCGAAGTTCTCCCTCTCATAGATCCTCATTCTATAAGATCCTCTGTGCTGTGGAGTGAAGATGTGAAAGGTTATAAAGATGTTCCCATTTCATTACACAAGCCTAATGCATTTTCAGAAAAAAAAAAAAAAAAAAACGAAATAAAATATTTACCATGGGGATCATGCGGCAGGATCTGATGCAGTCGCTCATGCCCATCATACTCATGTAGTCAGAGTACTCGCCCCTCCTCATGAAGTACTGGTTTCCCATGTAGTTGGGGCGGTCATAGACCATGAAGCAACCCCTCTCCACCCTGCAGGAGTGGCAGCGGCTGAGGAAGGAAGAGAAGTCGGAACAGTCGCTCATGCACTCATAGGAGCGACCCATGAAGTTCCTGTCCTCGTAGAAGATCACCTGTCATTAAAAAAAATTAAACAAACAAATTAGAAAGCCACCTTCACCTTTTTCAGTTGTGTTGTTACTAATAAGAAATGGATGATAAATATGTGTGAACTCTTACCCTTCCCATGCCCATCATATCAGTGGTAGACATTTTGGCTCAAGTACTTCAACTCAGGCAGCTGTGACTGTGCTGATCCCTCGTCAGTGTTAACCCTTACTTTTATACCCAGCAAAACTAGACCAAAATGTGCCCTGCATTGTTTGTAAACCTCTAACTCAGCAACAATACACAGAGGCCCATGGAAAGGTGAAGGTCTATAGAGAGCGAGAGTGCTTTCTCTACATTTCCGTTTGAATGCCCTTTCTCCAGGCTTTTCCCAAGTCTACTTACCATATCTTTAAAACCTGTGTTCTTACATGTACTTATCCATAAGCTTCATAAGGCTCTAAAATCAGGTGACTGGGCAACATTTTTTAATGTAATATTTTACGTGTTTAATTATGTTTAAATTTTAGTTCAGATTGTGACACAAATAAACAGTACTTGTGTGCAGTGATAACCTAAGCATTTCACTTTAACCTAAAACGTTACTTTGATTAAAATTTCTTTTAGCACAGGGGTGATAAAAGAGGGCGGTGTATAGTTTAAGGATAGGAAAGAGGTAGCCAAACTATAGTCTTTTTATCACAGCAAAGGATAACATAGAACATGGTTAATACTACCGTAGAAATAGTCTTAACCCATTAATTATTAAATGGGTGTCACATTTTAGGGATTTTCATTTAAGTACATGCATACAGTACATATAAATATGAGGAAAATAGCTTTTAAAAAATTATCTACTGTTTTCTTCATGACAGTCACCTCAAAGAAATATGAGTAACCAATGAAGGAGAGATGATCAGTATTTGTATATAGTGCACCTGCACAAAATAAAATTAGAACTTTATAGGATAAATGAACAAAATAAAAAGGCTACCTTAATCATTGTGGGCAAATAGCTTCCCATTATAACCAAAATGACCCTACAGACAAGACTAAACATTTCAGTTCAATTTGAGGTAAGCAGCATGGGCAACATTTTTTTTTTTTTTAATGAAATTTTATTTTTAGTATTTTTTCCATGCATTTTGTGCATGACCACTTTGTTAATGAATTCCACTCAAGTAACCCCCAACAAGCCTGTGTGGTGTGTGTGTTGCTACAGAGACCAAACTGCACTTGTAGGTGGATAATGACATGCATGTTAATGTTTAATTAATTCCTTAAAACACTGTGGACAGGTTTTTTTTAAGTTTAGTGCTCTTTGCTAATGTCACAGTGTGCTATGGAATGAAAATCCATAGAAGTAAGCAAGAAATTTTAATTATTCATCTATAGTGATGACTGTTCTATGCAGATCAGATGATTTGCCTCCAGTGTATACATTTGACGATAACTGAAAATTATTTTTGTGCCACCAAAACATCTCTGTTCAATCAAACGTAACAACTCCCAGAATAGAAATGTATTATTCATACAATGTGTCCCCTTTCACACACAGTGTTACTGATTGTGAAACTTAAATTTAATAAGTACCATACAGCTCTGGGAAAAAATAAGAGACCATTCTAAATGTGGTTTACTATTTAAAGAGGTCTTTTATTTTTTTTCCAGAGCTGTATACAAGGCTATATTTGTACTGTAGCGCTCATACCCTTTTCATTCATCGAACTGGATCAAATCTTAGTTTTATTATTAAGAATTCCATGACTCTCATTTTTTTGTTTTTATTCTTTTAATAACCTTCCAGGCCAATGTACATTAATGAAATGTAATAAAATAAGTACTTTTAATACCTGTAGACATAGAAAACACTGGTCATTGATTAGACTCCTCTTGGTAACAATGTATTAGGGTGCATTACATCGGTGTGTATGTACACTTTTGTGTCTATTGTGGGTTTGGATAAGGATTGCGATAAGGTCATCTGCACTTTTCAAAAAAGTACCGACAACTTTGCTTCTGTTGTGAGTGCCATTGTCCATTGTATTTTTTTCAAATATATGCTCAAAGTGTGGGCCTCAAATGTCATTCAGGGTTGTTCAGGGCCTTTCGCTTTGTATAGGGAAACTGAAGGTGTTCGCTTTGGCAGTCTGGCATTGTGTGGATGTATGTAACGGATGCCCTTGGTCTGTCAGACATGCCAAGTGCTGGCAACATACATAACTGCTTTGTTATTAGTGATTATTATTACTATTAGTAATAGTAATATTGCTATTATTATCCTGGATTGTGGCACAAGAATTTTCCATAAGAAATCTGGATAGTCAAGTCATGGCAGCAGTACATAAAGTACCAGATTCAATGTGAAACCACTGCTAAAGAAAAAATATTGAGAGCCTTCCAGAGGTTATGATTTGTTTATCAGTGAAACACATATGCCTGAGAAGATGCTAAAAACACTCAGATTCTGTTGTTAAAGCCATAGTATTTTACTTTGTTTTCTGATGTTGACATATATGGTATGCAACTGAAGTTTGTCAGAAAAGTAGTTTATGCCCTTTACATGTGCCTTTACAACCCTTCATTGAGATGGGATTTAAATGTTTTCTATATCAGTGTTTATTTGGCACATGATCAAGTGTGCTTTACAGTTTTTGACTTATACATTGCTTAGCCTAATGCTTCAGTAACATAGTCAGTGTAACAATAGCTTAGGCCTATGTTTTTTCCACCTGACCTGACACATCACCTTTCTTTCTTTTCTTGCTAGTCTACTTCTCTCGTATCTTTCTACCTCGTAACACCTTTCTTTCTTTTCTTGCTAGTCTACTTCTCTCGTATCTTTCTATTGTTCCACATCTGTGCAGCACTTGACAAACTTAATTTATCAAAACTACCACCAGTCAAAGTGACCCTGTTAACCAGTCAGAAAACAATATATACTGGGCAATAAATCAATAGATCATGTTGTCTGACATGACCATAGGCCTATTTAAAAAAAAACAGACTGGTAAGGCCTTATAACATAGATGTTGGTGTCTATATTTAACATGATAAACACAGAGTGCTTGGTTGTGGTATCATCTGGTTGAGTTGGAGACTACATCAAAATGAACACTTCAAGTCAATATGGCCAGGCTGCCGATTTAGAGGAATTATCATCCCAAACTCGAGGGCACCAATGAGAAACAAGCTTGAACAAGACTGCGTGGTCTGATTGGTTGTAGATTCTCCCAGTAGAATACAGAGGCATTTCATGTACGTAGGTTAAGCCCGCCTCCCAGAATCTCAGTAGTAACTGAGCCTGGCCAGACTAAGCTCCAAAGAGCTTATCAGTCGCATTAGCCAGGCTAATACAAACCTGCACCTACTCAACCAAGTCATGTCAATTTTTACCCAGAAAGCAAGGTCAGACTACTCAGTTGACTGTTGTCAGCACACATTGTTATTATTATATTCTGTTGTTTTTGAGTGAAGGATTAGGACCAGAAGCCAAACTTTTTATAAGAAGTTTATTCATTTATTTATCAATTAAATGATTTAATATATTTCTCAATTAAATAATTTAATATCTATTAAAGAAAAAGAAAAACGCCTAGACCCTTCTCCAGATCCATAATAAGGTTTCTGGGATAGATGAAAGGTATTGCTTTGGTATTGCCAATAACTACAAATAAGTAGCTTAAATCTAGGTGTTCTCTTATGAATTAAACCTTCTAATGACCTCTGAAATAAATGAATCTCTACGCCTGTTTTTTCCTTAGATTAGAAAATCTGAAACCATGACCCGATGGAAGCTGGCTAAATTACTCAAAAGTGTGAATGCTTTTAGAAAGTGATCAAATTACTAGAAGCTGTTTGTACAAATTGCAACTATGCATCTTTTACACGTCTCTCAGTTTTCCTACAGTACACTAAAGCTGTCCAGTGGCTACCGAAAGGTCATAGGTCAGATTTAGCTATTAGTTGGTTAAAATGATCATTGTCTGATAAAAATATTTTTCTATTTTCAAATTCTTATTTGGCTATCAGATATTAAATTCCCACTGTTATGTCTCTGTATTTTACACAGCAGCGAGGATAATCAACCACCATCATTCTTGCTTAGCTTATTAGCTTATTTTAGCTAACCAAAAAGCTGCTATGAGTTTTGTGCAGAACTGGAAATCACTGTAAGTAAACTGGTCAGGTGAATTTGCTTTCACTTGTTTATTTGAAATGCCAGATAAACATTAATTATTTAATTTATATGAACAGTGCCCAAATTGGTGTACAAAAAGAATCTTTAATAATTTTAAAACAAGCTGAAGCATTGATTTAAAACATTTCTACCAATTTAACGGTTTAGAAACAAGAATCCATGATGCGCCTCATGCTCATGAATCTCATGTTGCTGAAGCCCATTTTGCTGAAGTTTCTGTACTCGCCAGGCCTCATGTACATCATTCTGCCTCTGAATTGGGGCTGCTCGTACATGAGCCAGTGGCCGTCCATAACATTGCAGGACATGCAGTCAGACATACGGTAACGGTCCATGATGGAGTCACAGTCATCCATCAGCTCGTGCATCATGCCACCGAAGTTCTCCCTCTCGTAGATCCTCATTCTGTAAGATCCTCTGTGCTGTTTCAAAGACAAGTTAAAACAGTTGTGTTACATTAAAGAAGACATCAGTACCTCAGTGCATTAACCACATGGACTGCAATGATAGAGATCATTTAAAAAAATTACCATGGGGATCATGCGGCAGGATCTGATGCAGTCGTTCATGCCCATCATGCGCATGTAATCAGAGTACTCGCCCCTCCTCATGAAGTACTGGTTACCCATGTAGTTGGCACGGTCATAGACCATGAAGCAACCACTCTCCACCCTGCAGGAGTGGCAGCGGCTGAGGTAGGAGTGCATGTCAGAACAGTCTCCCATGCACTCATAGGAACGACCCATGAAGTTCCTGTCCTCGTAGAAGATGATCTGGCAAATGAAAAAATAATAAATGTTATTAATGTGGACCCTTCGGCTTTGCATTGATATGATTCATACATGTTGGCCTCGTACTTTACCTTTCCCATGGTCATGGTTGTGGTTGTAGTTCTTCCGAGAACGGTTAAGCACTGTTGCTCTGGCTGTTTTAACCCTTACTTTTATACCTGACCAAACTCAAAGAAAATGTGCCCCCTATTGTGTAAATCCCTGACCTTGCAAAATGACATAGAGGCCCACATAAAGGTGAAAGGCTTTCACTACATTTCCATGTAAACTGATCTTCAGAAGACTTTAGATATTTAAGACAATAATGTGGACTTTAAAATTGTGCCTGTTCTTTCTTTTTTCTTCATATAATAGAAAGTACTATTTAATAGGTATTATTATATAATAGATAACAGTGAAGGGGCGTTTAAAAATTACAATACAAAGAATCTCATATGCTTTGTGTCATGACATCTTGTTTAAACATAAAAAATATTGTGGTGTAATTGTTATTGTGGTGTAAAAGTATTTCTAGCTTCTAGTATTTCTGTGGTAGGGTAAGACAAAATATTTTTTTCTGTACACATATATATTTATTTCTAAAGGTCGTTCCACGTACATTAAACCAGGGCCCATGCACTTACTGCAGGTCTCACAAAATTATCAAAAATTATTTTTTTTACTGATAAAATACCAGATGTTATTAATAAATTGTGTAAAATTATTTTTTCCAAAGTCATTACAGCCTGTCCCAGTGATGAGATGATGAGGTGATGAAGCCCATAACTCACTAACTAAATCACCAGGTGGTTTACATTTTGCATATCAGGACATATTTAGGAATAGTACTGCAGCAAAATCATATTGGGTCTTGATGACCCTGGTCATAGCAGCTTTGGCTAAGCTCTGTTTTGGCCATCAGAAAATGAACATCGGCTGTTAATAGCTACAGTAAAAACAAAAAATAAACAGAGTTAGATAATCTAAGAGTCAGAGTAACTAATAAACCCTGAACCCTAAAAACGAATTAACCCTATAAGATAAAAAATGTTTTTATCTCCGGAATTGTAAAAATGCGTAAAAATGCAACCCTCGTGAATCATGAAAATCCGTATTTTTTTGGGGGGAGGGAAGTGGGGGGGTATGACTTGTCCTCAAAGACTCAAGACTTGACTTGGACTTGGACTTGAATTTGGTTTCCTGATGTTCTCCAGCGTTACGGCAAAATTGCAGTTTCCCTCTTCATTACGCCCAACGTAACGCATGCGGCGCCACAGATTTCACTAAACACTGACACTGAATGTATTGCAGCGGCAGATTTAACTGGAGCTGCTCAATTTGTAGCACAGTGACATTTGTTTTTAAGAACTTCATGCAGTGAAACATCAAGTGAACAGCCAGTGAACATCAAGTGAACAGCCACTTGCAAGAAATCTGGCCCAAAGTTTAATGATGCTGGCTCAACAACTTCGAACTTCATCAAGGAACCTCAGGACGCACAAGGATAGGTCTGTGAATTTTGTTTAGGTGAAGGGGAAATTTAGGTTGTACAGTAGGTAACGTTACCGCTAGAAAATAAACTACATCTGACCCCAACTTTAGGCTATACAGACTGCATGCAGATTACAGTTTTACGGTAGTAGTAGCCCCAGACTATGGAGCCTAACGTCAAATTAGAGCTGCTGTTGTCACTGATGCCATAACAGCAGCCTATCCTTAAACATCAATTAATGATTTGGAATAATCATCCTAAAACACCGTGCAGGTACTTATGTGTTTGCCAGTTAAGAAACAATTCTTTCATAACGTCTAACACAAGAAAACTGTAGTCCTTTTCCAAGGCATCACTCTAAGCCTAATATTAGCCTGCTTCAGTAGTCTAAACGTCATATAATGCCTTTTACAGAAAAAAAGGAACAAAATAGCTTGACACTGGATGTTACTGCTTAAATCCAAACAAATATTGCAGTAATGAAGGTGCCAGTAATGAAGGTGTTGTTTTTGTAAGGATGCTTCCAAATATAGGCCTAGTAATTTTATATTAAAAGTCAATATAATTAGCTTTATCATCCATATTTATAATTGTAGTCATGTGTAATACAGTAGGCCTAATCAGTGATATTGTACAGCACATACAGTACAATATAGCAATACAGTTTTCTGTAAGGTAGCATCATCATACATACAGCATTATCATACATGCTGCATAATAACAAAGTCAGTGCATTTTTCATTAAAAGTGTTAAAATAAGGTTACTGTGTATAGTGGTTGCACTGTTCCCGCAACCGCGTCATTGCTGCTCATTATGGGTTATCATGGCCGCATTATGGGTTATCACTGATAATACCTTGTGGGAATGTCTGAGTATTTTTGTTTATTCTCCTTGATCTCTTGATCTCTTCCCTTTAAAAACCAAGTTATCTTTTTTCAGTTGCAAGACTTGTTTTCATATTATACTATAGTTTTGGCAAGTGATAATAAAATTAAATTCAACACATAACCAGCTGGTTACTTTCCTTATGAAAAGATGTTTACTGTACTGCTTTTTCCCATAGCTCTTCTGACAGACTTCTTTTCTTTGGAAAGTTATCATATATAGACTTCATATGAGGGGGGACATGTTATGATTAGGGAATCTGTTCAGTGAACTTCTAATGTAATGGACTCGGGTTCATGCTGCAGCTTTTAACCCTGGCCTAGTGCAATGCATTCTGAACTCCTGCACAATGCAAACATAGCCCTAATCCAGTATTTCAAGGGGCCCGCTCTCCGAAGACAAGTGTAATGACTGGAAGCAAAAGAATGTCATGGCCATTGTGAAAAGTGCCGTGGAAAATTTTGATTAAACAGTGGAAATTTTTAAGTGTGTCAACTAATTTTTCCCCATTTGTGTCAGGCAGTTTCATCTGTGTCCCTTGATCTACAGTAAACTTCAGATCCCATTCAATTTGTGGTGTTTTAGGTAGGATGAATGTCTGCAATTAGAAATGATGTACTAACTACAGTAGATAGCTTAATTGCAGATTTACCTCTTAAAAGCAAAGATGTGAGGCAATGTATGCGTGTGTTTTTTAATTTAAAAAGATCAGAATAGCCCCTACTATAACTAATAGCCTGCTTTAAATAGTGTCAATCTTGCTCTGCATTCATGACACAGACCAGGGGCCTCATTTATAAACTATGCGTACGCACAAAAGAATGCGTACGCCACTTTCTACGCAAGCTTTGGTATTTATAAAAAGTCAACTTGACGGTAAAATGTGCGCACCTCCACGCAAGCTCTGACCCATGCATACGCACAAAAAAACGAAAAGGGGAAAGGGCGGCATCAGGAGGAAACGAGGAGAACGACCTAAAATTGGTTCAGTAGTCAAAGTTTAACACAAACAGTACATTGTGATGACGTAACAATCTAAATCTAAAATGCGGTTGGTTGTTAATTGATTCACTCGTCAAGAAATGTGATATTTGAGGTAATAAAGTCAAATTACTAAGTTATTTATAGAATGCTTTTGCAAAATAAGCAGTAGACAAAGCATAATTATCCAGGAATGGCTGTTATACCATTGTTCCGCAATCCAAGTTATACTGTGTGTGACGTGGAGATGGTGCTTTGTGCTCACAAATGCAGTTGCACGGTGGGCTAGTTCAACCTGATGCATATTGAGACATAGCAGTGTTATATTCAGCGCAGACTGAATGTTGGAGCTGTGTACGATGGGGCAGATTATTATTGCATAAATCATTAAAGTATTTTTTAACCATTCTACCATTTCTAAACGTTCAAACTTCTATCCGTTCAGTAATACTGCAGGGGACAGTTATCCACTGAAATGGTGAACGGTAAACTAAACTTCCACTTCACAGTCGACGTGACGTTGACGTTGTGCTTTATGTTTCTTTTCATTGGCTTTTGCCATGATTTCAATATATATTAGTCAAGTCAAGTCAAGTCAGTTTTATTTGTCAATTTCTTCACATCTACCCGACATACAAAGGAATCGAAATTACGTTTCACACTTGTCCCATGCGTAGACGTTGACAACAACAAAGTGCAGATGCACAACAAGAAAAACAATTTAAACAATAAGGTACTGTTAAGTAACAAAAAGTGCAAGTAGGCTTAAGGCATTATACTTAGGTAACACATAGTATAAGACAAGACATAACATAAAGTAAGTGTTCTAGCAGTGTTGTTTGTTGTCTTAGTGCAACACAAGATTTTAGCAGCAGTAGTATTAAATATAAATAGTGGTAAAAAGTGGTATAAATAGTGGTAAGAAGAATACTAGAATATATAGCAGCAGGTGTGTGCAATTTGCAATGCAGAGGTAGTTATAGTTATTTTCAGTCCAGAGTGTTGTTTGTTTTTTTAAATATTAATTTTTAATATTAATATTTTATATTATATTTAATTTTAATATTAATATTCATTTAGGGCATTTTGCTGAATATTTATAAGCAATTATAGGTGTGGTTTGAAATACGCACAGGTGGCACAACTTTAGAGTAGGATGTGATTTATAAATGGAAAACAGCGTGGAATGTGCGTGCGCACAGTTTTATAAATCTGAATATTTTTGTGCGCACGCACATTGTGAGTTTCGTTTTATTGATTGATTAGATTTATTGATTGCTAAGTAGACTTTTGGGGATTTTAAGGAGCCCAACCAGTGCACATCCTATTCTCACCTCGTAGGGATAGGCTGATCAATACAAAAATTTAAATATTTCAATCTTGATGTTTTGTTTAGTAAGGATTGATCCTCCTGTTAAAAAATGCAAAGTCATTTATTATTTTTGTGAAGAAAATGTTCTTAATGTTGATGCTTTCCAAGGTGCTGATTGCACAGCGCACCTCTGTCCTTTGTCTGTCAGTTTTCTGAATCTGGTTGTTACGCACAAGCTTACTTGACAAAACATTCATGCTAGATTTACTGACGGCAACAATTAGCAAAGTCCAACAGTTGAATGATTGTGTAAAAAAATGTCTGTTGCAGATAACTAGTTTAAGAAAGGTTATGTTATTGACGTTAGCTATAATGCATCGGTAAAAAAAATGCCATGACTATGATAAAAGGAGTCAACTTCCTTTTCTCTCTAAGAACCCGGGTCTCTCTAACAAACCGGGTCTTTCAAGAATGGGGGTAGTAGATCAGCTGTGGAATGTTTTTTTCATTACGTTTATAAAAAAATGTATGGTATAGTAGCAGCTGTAACAGTACAATGTGGATTTGTTTTGAATGAGAAGGAGTTTATATGTTGAGTTGGTAGCAAACAAGTTGTCTGAGTTGGTGATTTGAACCAAATGATAAATTTGTCGTAACCTTTGGCAATGTAGGCTAACAAGCCAAAATTGAAAAAGTTCTAACAAGATTTCTAATGTGATGTTGCCGGAAGAAACTCTTCAGCAAGGTAGTGCAACTACTGTAAGATTGTAGTATAAGATTTAGTATAAAATAATTATAGTTCATGCTATAATTGAATGATGTTCTATATTGAAACTCTAAGGGCCCAATAATGCACACGGTGCGACTTGCGCAACCTATCATTGCTATTTTGTGCGAGCGCATCGTTCTTTTTTCCGGCTGAAATGTACGTTGTCAATATAGCAGATGGCTTTGCGCTCTGTCAGGCGTGTCATTGAAAAGAAGGGGTGTGGTGCGAATTTTGTATTTTACAAGAGGTAAATGTGAATTCGCTACTGACCAGAAAAATCCTGGTCAGGAATCATTCGCACATTGTTCAAAGGCTATTTTACGGGTGCTTAGTGCTTTGGGATATGAAAGAGTGCAGACACAAGCTGCTTTTTTCATCAGCAGGAGCATGTAGCAGTCCAGTCCTCGAAATATAAAATTCAAATGTACATCACATACATCAAACCATGGTTATTTTATTTAAAATATATAATATTTGCAAACCTTAGTTGATTGCAGTAAGCACTGAGAATTAATAAGTAACTGACGGGCTATTTGACCAGCGGCGGACACATAGGGATGTAAATACACCTTTCAAGCGAGATTGTCAAGAAACAAGACTGTAGCCTACATATTAGGCTACACCACCAGAACATCATTTAAGTTAATATTTTGGTTATATATACTGTAAATCTCCCATGCCTTCACCTCACGCACATTTTCTTCACATGAAAACATTTCGCCAAGTATAACACACAAACACACCCATGACTAATTTACCAGGACAACCCATTTCAACTAACCCTACAGGCAATATAGCGTTCTGCGCTGGCCCCTCCCTTAAATAGAACAGCGACTTCAGTTCATAGACTTCAGACTATGCACGATTGAACTTGAAAATCTGGCCCTATATGTTTCACATGACACAAGCCTTTCATCAACCCTTTTGATTATCAATCCATTGTCAAATCAAGCCTACAACCATGTGATTACTCAAATGCTCATGTAACCCTTTGTTCATTTGATTGCTCACCTGAGGCAAGTCTTAAATACTGAACTGAAATGTTGTTCTGGAGGCCAGCGCAGGTGACCGCCCAGGCAGGAGCTTGCTCTGAGTCTCCTGGCTCTCCAAGCTCGTGATTCTTGTTTAACAATTGTCTAACAATTAATTTTTCTAACCAATGTTTACAGCCTTCTGACCGCCTCTGTCTCGCATTTCTATTGGATCCTGAAACTTTTATTCAACAAGATAAGACTGCCCTCTCAGAGGCTTCATTTATTGTGGCAGGTGTTTTTTTAAATACTCCAACCTCAGTTTTTCTTAAATTCAATATGCCTTCTGCAATACCAGAGGAAATAAAACTTTGGATCATGTCTACACTCTTATTGCTGGAGCCTATAAGGCAACCCCCCTCCCACAGCTTAGACAGTCTGATCACCTTTCTTTGTTACTCACACCACTCATCAACCACATGAAGCACTTGTATACATCTCTCATCAACCATATGAAGCCATCAGTGAAATTCATCAGCCTGGCCAACGGAAGTAAACTCAGCACTTCAGGACACGTTTACATGGAAAAACAGATGCCTTGGATGAACAAGGAACCAAAGGAGGGGCATCAAGAAGGCCAAACATGAATACATTCTAAAGGTTGAGATGCACTTTACCAACTCTTTCAGGCCATCACTGACTACAAGCCTAGTTACCCCATGTTGACAGGATCTGTTCTTTCTTAATGAGCCAATTACCTTTTTTTGCCCATTTGAATAAGGACAACTTGGAAATGCAAGAGCTGAAAACTGTGCTGATCACCAGACCCTCACACCTACAACCACACATGTTCAAACCGCACTGAGCAACATCAACTCACGTAATGCTTCTGGCCCTTATGGCATTCCTGGACATGTGCTTAGCGTGTGCCATAAGCAGCTTGCTGAGGTCTTTATAGACATCTTCAATCTGTCCCTGTCCCAACTAAAGCAGCAGTACCAGATGGTTCAAAACCAACAGAAATTATTATTATAGACAGCATTCAGTGACTATTTCTTTTTTAAGAAAGCAAATCCACCAAAATCACGCCATCCGCTTCTCATCTCTCTCTCATGGCTTAAAGTTTTCAGTCCTATGATGGATAGCAGTCAACCGGAGGCGCTAGAGGTAATAACGTGACTGATGCGTATTAATTGGAAATAAGTCAGTGAATTGTCATGAAGTGTTTCATTTGCTAGTAGAAGCTCAAAAGACCGGAAAACGGTGCTTAATGCCTACACACGTTGCTTAAATAAATGAAATAGCAAAGACTCGTAGGTTCAAAGCTGCAGGCTCTGGTGTAGATGCGAGCGAATAGACTATTCTATGGCAGTATAATCCCCTATCACAAATAATGATATAGTGTTGTAGAAGGCTACAGTCAGGGCACTCGACCCTCACGTTTTGGAATTAGGCTATTTTTACCGCACAGAAATTCACTGAAGTTAGAAAAAAAAAAATGACAGATTCGATCTTAATCAAACTCAATATTATTACCGCTTACCACCGCCTATTCCACAGTGGTAGGGTAGGCAATGAGCTTCAACCGGATTTTCGTTCAAACAATATGTAGCCTATTTAAATAAATAGGCACGACATTGGTCTAACGTAAAACTTAGGGACCTTATGCAAAGTGCAAAACGCAAATGGATAATGTCAATAACTTCACTACTAAAGAGTGAAGAGACCAAAGGCTTTTGGAATGTTACCAAGGTCATATCACATCCCTTAGTTTGGTGAAATGTACCTTAGTTTATATTTAAAGATTTTTTTTTTGTTACGAATAACATTCAATAACTTTGCTCTTATCAACTGTAGCCTAATCCACCAGAATTAAAACACACCACTTATTATGGCCGTACTACACTCAATTCAATAACTTTGTAATTATTAACAAGATCTACCAAAATCAATCATTCACATCTAGGGTGTCATCATGGTCATACTGCAGCACTGGGTTTGGGGAATGTGCCTATGTCTATTTTTAAAGAATTATTATTGGGTATAAAATTCAATAACTTTTTTAGGCTACAATAAAGTGTAGTTCCACCAAAATCACTCAATTACTCTACACATCCCCCCCCCCAACCCCCCGCCCCTCCCCCTCCCCCATGCTATAAACACGTGTGTGCACAAAAACATGTTCTTCCCCCGTATCTTGCACAAGAATTATCCTGGGATGTACCATTTTTAATAAAATATAAATATTTGAGTATTGAAATATTTTTTAATATTTAAGTATTTTTATTTTGTTATCTGTTCAGAAATGAGTGAGATATACTGCTGATATTGTAAATGCCAAAAAACATAGGCCTAGGGATCCAGGCAAATTCTGTGCTATCAGGAAAAAACATGAAATATGCCGGGATCATTACATTTGTTACACATTTTGTGTGACACCCCAACAGTATATTGTCATTTGTTATTTGTCATGGATATTTACATGTTTCAAACGCACGATTGTGCTTTATATGTACTTTTACCGTAAATGTCTAGTCATGCCATAAATGTCTAGTCATACCAGATTTACAGGTTATATTATCAAAGCAAAAGCAAAAGACCTGAAAGTAAGTTTCCTGAAAATCCATTATTATATTTCTGCACATGGTAGTTTCAGGTCTTGAATAAATAAATATGTGAATATATCTTGCTTTAAATAAATCTCAAACACTCCTCATTCTAAAAAGTGTAGGACTTTATTTGAGTCTTAAAATTATTCAGTATAACATTTACATCATGTCAGTGATGCGCCTCATGCTCATGAATCTCGTGTTATTGAAGCCCATGTTCCTGAAGCTTCTGTACTCGCCAGGCCTCATGTACATCATTCTGCCTCTGAAGTGGGGCTGCTCATACATGAGCCAGTGGCCGTCCATCACGTTGCAGGACATGCAGTCAGACATACGGTAGCGGTCCATGATGGAGTCACAGTCATCCATCAGCTCGTGCATCATGCCACCAAAGTTCTCCCTCTCGTAGATCCTCATTCTGTAAGATCCTCTGTGCTGTGGTGCAGAGATGTTTTAAAGTGTCAAATGTTATGAAGTAGATGGAGTACTCACTTACTTAAAAAAGATCATTAGCAAGATCATTGCTATATGACATCCTTACCATGGGGATCATGCGGCAGGATCTGATGCAGTCGTTCATGCCCATCATGTTCATGTAGTCAGAGTACTCGCCCCTCCTCATGAAGTACTGGTTACCCATGAAGTTGGGACGGTCATAGACCATGAAGCAGCCGCTCTCCACCCTGCAGGAGTGGCAGCGGCTGAGGTATGAGGACATATCGGAACAGTCTCCCATGCACTCATAGGAGCGGCCCTGGAAGTTCCTGTCCTCGAAGAAGATGATCTGAAAAAAGTCGTTTTCAGAAGAACATGGATTTACACACTGAATTGCACACGTATTTAGTTAAATAATAAATTGATGTTAAGATGGGTTGAATCTATCAAGTCACTTACTTTTCCCATGGTTATGGACCTGCGAGAGATTTCTGCACCAACTGCCGGTGTTCACCCCAACTTTTATACATGGCAACAACGTGTGTCTGTCGCCTCCTATTGTGTGTAAATGCCTGACCCAGCAACACACTATTGATTGCTATATGGTGTCAAAGTGCTTTTGTTCCATGTTTCCATGTTACTACAGGCTCTCATTTTAGGCTCTTTAGGTGTAGCTCTGTAATTGTAAAAACACCCATAGCTCACCTAGTAAACCTGATTCATTCCTCACCAGGTTCAACCAATTCATCAGAAGTAGCACATGTCCAAAGCACATGGTCTGACACTAGAACTGTCTCAGACAGTTATACATAATTGTACATACATAATTATACATTATTGTACAGAATCTTACAGTACATTTCATTTCATTTTATAAACAGTTCTTTTAACCTTTTTAGGACATAAACTATAAATTTATTGATTTTGACATGATAACCAGTGAAGATAACCTGTTGCTCATTGGGCCTCTTGTGTTAAGCGCTTTGTGACATGCCTTTTGTAAAAATGCGCTATATAAATAAAACGACCCTTTTCTCCAAAGTTCAGATTGAGGGATTCATTATGTCCAGAATTGTGCAGTTGCAGTGTTGACACCAATAAATAGGCATAAATACATATGTTACAAGTCATTTTTCAAATGTGTAATTTTACTCATACTTGAGTACAATTTACACCATGTAATCTACTTCACTACTTTTAAAGTCAAAAGGCTATGTAACCTATGCCCATAATTTCACTTAACATTCAAACTTTTGATCTACATCTTTGCAGCAAATAAGGATGTGTAATCATGACACGCCAAACATGTAAGCATAAACTAAAGAACTTTGAACTCCACCGCAGGAACAGGCACATCACATGTGTCTGGAGGTAGGCTACTACACAGTGGAGTACAAACTAATTTATGAAGATTTGGAGGCAAAGAAGCCAAAATGGAGACCAAAGACAACACTGTCAACCGTGAAAACGATGTAAAGATGGAGGATGAGTGCCACACCTGCAAGATTTTTTCATGTCCAGAGGGAGAAAAGGAGACAGCGTCCAGATCCAGTACAAATTTAGTTTGACCTATACAATAAAATCAGCTTACAAGACTTTTAATCTAAAAAAAAAAAAAAAAACACATTGAGGTAAGGAGTTTTGCTGTATTGTAAGTGTATGGTATAGTATACAGTTTACAGAACTTACAATGTAGCACAATGATGGCTCAAATTGTTACTTTAACTGAATTTTTTTTTTTATTTTCAAATCTCATTCATGGCCTAAAATTAGTTAAAGGAGAAATCCAGTGTTAAAGGCCCACTATGCAACATTTTTCATTTAATTAATCCGTTTCATACTGTTTAGGATGCTAAAATGAGTCATTACACGGCAAACAAACGGTGTAGAATGCGCCACCGTGGCCTATAGTGGTAGATACAGCACTTGCAATGTTCAGCAGCGCGGACCGCCTCCAATAGAATGCAGTGCAATACAATGCAATACATCGGTCTTTAGAGGGAGCTCGTGAGAGAGAAAAACAGAATGTTGCTTAGCCCCTATTTAAATCACACTAACACTAACACTAACCGAGAGGGGCAAATACTTTGTTCAATATAATAGAACAAAATACAGAACTTCAACGGTTACCCGACATGTACACAGCACACAACGTAAATGACTGGAAACTCTTGGGTCTGTATGTAAGAGAGAGAGAGAGAAAGAGAAGAGAGAGAGAGATTTTATAATTTCACATTTTAATCCAAAATTATATAACATGGCTTGGCCTAACTAAAGCCAATTACAGGAACAAAGCACAAAACAGACAAAATAACAAAATAGAAAGAGCTATTAGTAAAATTCATTGAAAGAATTGCCTAGCCTCCTGCGTCATTACATTTGAACATGTGTAATGTATACATCTTTCTTACCATTTTCAAATAAAATCCCACTGAAAGGATGGAGGATGGCGACGTGTGAATTGACGGTTCTTCTTTTTTTTTCCCTTTTCTGGGTTTACACCCACAAAGTGTCTGAAAAATTAATACACTGAGTGAAAATCTAGTGATTCACACAGCACAATAAATGAATACAGTAAATTGCCTTAACTTTTTAAATAAAAGTTCATTGCTAATTCCCATTACCAGAGCTTTTGAGACTATGCTTTAGCCACAGCGAGGTCAGAAAAAATATATAGGCGTTAAGAGAAAATATCTTACCTCTGGATGAATTCAAGCTTGCAGGCTGCTTCCACTTGGTACTGTAGGTTGAAGATGTTAAAACAGGAAAATAAAGATGCCAGCCCTGTCACATAGGTGGACTGGATCCCTTTGCAAACGATTTGGCCCTCAATGCTGAGCATCCAACGTTGGGAAGCGGCTTCCTGTTTCTCCTGACACAGAAATATTTTACTGTAACTGACATTTTTGTTTTCATCTAAATTCCCTTCATACAACACGAAAGCCAACTGTCCTATCGAAAACCAACTTACCAAGAAGTATCAGACGAGGAGTTGCAGGTAAAGAGAGTAAACCATCAAGATCAGCTGCAGTGGCATATCCCTACGACATAGAACAAAATAAAAGCAATATTAATGACATAAGACTACCACTGAGAGAGAGAGAGAGAGAAATAAATAGATAGACAGACAAATAGATAGATATAGACAGACAGATAGATGGATAGATAGATAGAGACAGAGAGTTAGATAGATAGATAGATAGATAGATACATCGATAACTGCACTAGCCCAACCAGTAGCTGTAGGCTATTTCAATCACTGCTAGGCTAAAACACATATCACATATCACATAAAAGTCATATCAGCATATCTGGTAGCCCTAACAGCTACAATTCCATCAAAAACAAGCAGCTGACATGAAATCATCAAATACTCTTACACTTATTATCTGATCTATTGTATAATCACACAACTGTCAGTAAATTGATATACCCTAGTCGTTTGATTTTTTGTGCGCCTGCTTTGATTACGCACATGACAGAATTCAACACAAACTTCACCACGTTAATGCTACCTAAACTTTATAAGTGTTACGTTGGCGTATTATGTAGATTTGTAGATTGTTGATTTAGGTTGTATATATACATTTACATTAAAATAAGAGCACTGTTTTCTCAGATTAATGGACAAAATGTTGCTAGCTGGAATCACCATGGCTCATTAGCATCCATGTTGACATTAGTTCATTTCATGTGGTGCAAGCCCGTGGAGTTTAATATAGGTATTAACATCAACGATAGATGTTTAAACTAAGCATGACTTTCAAGAAAGTCTAGTTAATCTCACCGGATTGTTGTGATTTTGATGGATATAACCACAACGGTCTTCCAACATGGGTCTCCTGTGTTCGTTGCGGTTTCACATGCCTTTTCACGCACCCTCCCAGAATGCAAAAAATACAGTATGAACATGTTATTTTAGTAGTGGCGCCTGCCGGCGCACTGGCTGAAGTGTCTGTGGTAGTAATACGGACATAGGCAAAACGCGTTCAAATCCACAAAAATAACGAACAATATCTTAATGAACTAACCTGGTCTTATTTTAATGCAGAAGCACATCTGCGTCTCGTTTAAAATCAACCCTGATTGGGATTGAAAGCAGGCCAGTGGGTCTGATGTTCAGGAGTGCAAAGACATTGAACCAGTCGGGAATCATTAGCCTGCTAACTTTCATTAGTTGGTTCGCTATCATATCAGAGGTGGTTTTGAGTCACAGTGACATGTTTTTAAGACTTAATAGTTACAATATCTCGGTAACTTTTTAATAATCTAAGCATACAATTGCTTTATCGTCATATATCTAATACATCACCATACCAAACCATCTAACTATCCACCATCTTTGTTTGATTTTCGTTTGTGCTGTTAAATAACAAAAACAAGGTGTTATTTATCAATGAGGCGTTAAATGACAAAAATAGATTGTTGTTTAACATATATTCCCTAAAAAATAACAATAAGTCACAGTTATTGAAAATAACAGGTTAATCATGTTGAAATTTGGGTGTAAATTAACAGAAACATTTTACAGTGTACAGATTAAACATCCATCGAAGACTGAGCAGTACTATGACACCATGGCATCAACATCTCGTCAGGAAAAGACCATAGCCACACCATAAAATTTCTCAGCAAATGCACAAGCCAAGTTACTAGACCTGATATTGAGAGGTTCAAACAAACATGCAACTGTTGATATTTATTTTCAAAACATAAAAAAATGCCTTTTTATACCTTGTTCTTCTCATCTGAGAAATGTGCTCTGAACTCAGTGAATTGAATCAAATGCCTACTATTGACAACACAATAAAACATCCATTGGTTAAAGTAAGTAAAGTAAGTAATTTTGAGAAAAGTATTTTGTATATACTTGATTTCCCCTCGGGGATCAATAAAGTATATCTATATCTATCTATCTATCTCTCTCTCTCTCTCTCTCTCTCTCTCTCTCTCTCTCTCTAAAACTCTAAAGAAAAAAATATTTGTATTTCTATAGTATATTTGTATTCTGTCTGTCATTGTTTACTTCAATCCTAAATCTCCCCCCTTCCAACAAGAAGTAAAAGGGGGCAATAATGCTGTGGCCAATGACATTTTACTGGTACATACTCAAAAAGATATATCGTGTAGGGTAGTGTAGTGTAATGCCACCTATTGAGAAACTTTTTTTTTTTGAAAGCAGACACATTACATGGTGCCAATTAAACTTGTTGTGAATGTAGCCTTACTAGACTCATAGCCTGTAAGCTATTTTGGTCTCTTTTGATCATTATAATTCTACATTGGGAAGATAGAAAAAAAACTGAGAATGAGATGAGATCTGTCAATAAAGTTTTTCTAATGCTTAACCTCTAATCGTAAGCGTAATTTCGTGTCGTATCTGGTGTGTACCGGCCTTTAGTATGTGAGACTAGAGTGATTGAGCCTGTTATCTACAATGCAGAGTCACCAGAAAAATGCTGAAGCTCAGAGGCATTACCAGTCTCTAAATGCCCTTTCTTGAGGATGCGCACACTGTTAAATTGACAGCATAAAAAACTTACCATTGCAAGCTGTGACCTGTTTAGCTGACCTCCAAATTAATTTAGATAATTTGTAGTGAGCCTTCAGATAACCTCTCTTTCTTTAAGCTTATGAAATGAAATAAGTTCATCTCTAAATGCAAATCAACTTCATTAGGAGAGAAGCTGAATAAAGCTAAGCCTTTATCTATTTCTTTAGCTTTAATCAACATGTACTAGTAGTGCTTGAATAATATTCTAGATCACAAGTGTCAAACTCTGGCCCTGGCTCTGTGTAATTAAATTTGGCCCGTGAGATTATATCAAATGTGTATAAGAGCTGGTCTGCCGAAGTGCATACACCTTTAATGTCCCTGAATGCTTTGTTAATGCACTAGCCTCTCAGTTGGGATCACCAATGACACCTTGTTTTCTGTTAGTTTCATTTGCTAGTTTTTAAAGTAAGATCATTAGTTTAATTTAGATGATACAATGGGTTAAAAAAAATGCAAAGAGTCAGCACAAAATCGACTGAACTAGAACAGCTGGCACAGAGGATTGCCACCCTGGAATCAAGACTTGACTAGTTTTCGTTAAAGAATGTTGAACCTTACAGGATGTCTCATGAAAGGACTACAATAGCAGAAGCCGTTTCTGGGAACGAGAAGAACACACTACAACAGGCTGATATGACTGCAGTTGGAGCGACAGAATGCATCGACCTTACAAGACAGAGTGTGAGTACTGATCGCTGGCACACACAAGGGGCCAGACCCAAAAAACAAAATACAGATGGAAGGGTGATTACCTCAACACCAGTGCACTCTGATACCACTAGAACCTCGGGGCATCAGCCCTGGAACAGAGTCGGCTCTAAAAACTACAACAGAAATCACAGGCTTACTGACAACTCACAGCCCATTAGGCTCCAGAACAGATTATAATGCCTTAGAGATCTTGAGGTGGAAACTACCAGAAAGCACTACCACCGTAGACAGAGACCAAACCACAAGAAAAAAACAACAAGTCAAGGTAAGAAGCAAACCTCAACACCGGATTATCCTACTACCCTTGTTCTTGGTGACTCAACTGTAAGAAATCTTAAACCGGCACTAAGCAACATTCTGTTTTTCTCTCTCACAAGCTCCCTCTAAATCCCGCTGTATTGCATTGTATTGCACTGCATTCTATTGGAGGTGGTCCGCGCTGCTGAACATTGCAAGTGCTGTATCTACCGCTATTGGCCACGGTGGCGCATTCTACACCGTTTGTTTGCCGTGTAATGACTAATTTTAGCATCCTAAACAGTATGAAACGGATTAATTAAATGAAAAATGTTGCGTAGTGGGCCTTTAAAGGAGAGAGGATGATTGTATGCTGCTTTCCAAATGCTTCTATATCTGAAACAGCTAAGATGGTTTCAAAGACAGTGTCAGAACATAGCACTATTGAAAGGATTATTGTGCATGTTGGCGCAAATGATATTTTCAAAGAACAACTTGACGTGCAAAATGATCTCAGGGAGCTTTTCTTTGAACTACATTTACTTGGGATACAAACTGTCATCAGTGGCCCCCTCCCAGCACAGGGAAGTTTTGCTTTTTCCCGTCTATTCAGCCTAAACACATTGCTGGCAAAGAAATGTTTTTCTCTTGGAATAAACTTTATTGACAATTTCAACCTTTTTTGGAACCGCAGGCCATTATCGCCTTTCCCTTCAGCATGCAACTTTCTCTCCGCAAACTATGGGTGCATTGCCTGATAAGCACTCTGTGATGACACAGACAGAAAACAACAACTCTGATAAGCATTCCAAAGTGGCACAGACTGATCCAGTCAAGGTCAGCAAGGAGCACGCTGTACCTAAACCCAAGACATCTGGGTCAAATGAACATGAGGACCTGGAGAATGCTAGAATAACTCAGGCAGGTCTTCCAGGACAGGTAGACCAGGGCAATGAAACACTGCAGACAACTCTACCACCCAGTCTGCCAGATTACAAACCATCAACAGAGCTGGAACAGGTGGACATGTCCGATTCAGTGACAAGGAATCAGAGAGAAACAGGAAGTTCCCCTGATCTGGTGTCACTATCCCCATCACCTCCACGCTTAAAATTCCCTCCAAGTTTGCAGAGGATGCTGCCCATAGCACGGCTGTCTTTTAGCCCTAGAAATTCACCCTACACTGCGGATAGGTTGATCAACAACGGACTGAAAACTCCAGCCTTTCTTAAATCCTCTGCCGCCTTCAAAAAGTGCATGGTACCACAGCCCCCAGACCAGAGATATGGGATGGAATGTACACAACTGCATAATACTTCTGTTTGATATGTTGTGGGTCCCTGTGCTGAGAGTGTTTTGAAAAACAAGCAGGGACCCAGGATGCCCTTGTCCTTTATCCCAGTGCTCACAAGGAAAAGAAGAACCTGTGTGCATTTAGCCAGAGGAGTAAACCAATCTAATCTCCTGCATGTTCCTAAACAATCTCAGAGTGGTCCAGTGAATCAGTGCCCTGCACTTACTGTTAAACTAGCTCTTCTTAATATTAGATCACTTTCAAACAAATCATTTTTAATCAATGATCTTATATGCACACACAAACTTGACTTTCTGCTTCTAACTGAAACCTGGCTGGAACAAGGAAACAGTTGTGCTACCCTCATTGAGGCGGCTCCTCCAAATTTCAATTTCATGAGTGTGACAAGAGCAACGAAAGGAGGAGGGGTTGCAAAAAATATTTAATACATCTTTTCAGTGCAAACAGATATGTCATGGTGACTTTGCATCTTTTGAGTACATATGTGCACTTGTTAAGGGTTCCCCCTGTATTTTATTATTGACTATTTACAGACCTCCAAAACATTCAGCTAAAGTTTTTCTTGAAAAGTTTGGTGAATTGCTAACAAATATTTGCTTGAGTTTTGACTGTCTAATTATATCTGGTGATTTTAACGTACATGTGGATAATCCAGAAAACACATATTCTAAGGAACTACTTAGACTAATTGACACTTTTGGCCTAACCCAACATATACAGGTTCCAACACACTCTCATGGTCATACTCTTGACCTAGTCATCACAAAGGGTCTTGATGTCTCTACAACAATTAAGGACTTGGCTTTGTCTGATCATTATTGTATTTTCTTTGACGTTTCTATGTTTCCTCACACACAGAACAAGACTTTGACTATAGAACGGAGAATCTTAAATGACAATGCAGGTTTTCTCTTTGAGCAAGCTCTCTCACAGCACTCAAGTATAGATTCAGATTCTGTAGATGACTTACTGACCAATTTTAATTCTAAGATGACACAAATTATGGATAATATTGCTCCGTTAAAAAACAAAAGATTCACTGATAATAATAAAGCACCATGGAAACAAAACCTAGCTGTTAAACTGTTAAAGAGGGAGTGTAGGAAGACTGAAAGAAAATGGCGTAAATCAAATCTCCATGTCCATTACCAAATCCATAAAGAGATGCTAAACAAATATAACAATGAAATTTGTAAAGCAAGACAGTCTTTATTCTCCAAGAACTTGAACAATGCTCGTGTACTATTTTCTACAGTTGATAAGCTAATAATAAACCATCACAATTAGCACCTGAGCTGCTCTCAGTAGATAAATGCAATGAGTTTGCATCTTTTTTCAGAGGTAAAATTGATAAAATAAGACTGAACATAACTTCACAAATATCTCAAACGCTAGAACCAATGTCTTCAAAGAGAGAGGAACTAAACACAATGTCAACATTTAGCTTTATTGACTATGAAACGCTTGAGAAAACAGTACAAAATCTAAGCTCTTCTACATCCCAACTGGATGTTCTGCCAACCAGCTTTTTAAAAACTGTTCTACACCTTGTGACACCTGACGTGCTCCGAATTATAAATTCATCTTTGCAAAGCAGCATTTTCCCTAAATCACTAAAGACAGCAGTTGTTAGACCACTGCTGAAAAAGAATAATCTGGATGTTTCAGTGCTTACCAACTACAGGCCAATATCAAATCTGCCGTTCATTGGAAAGATAATTGAAAAAATAGTATTCAATCAATTAACTGCTTTCTTGACATCTAATTGTTGTTTTGATGAGTTCCAGTCAGGTTTCCGGGCTAATCACAGCACTGAAACAGCGCTTGTTAAAGTTGTAAATGACATACGTCTTAATACTGATGCAGGCAAAACATCTGTCTTGGTGTTACTAGACCTCAGCGCTGCCTTTGATACTGTTGATCACAACATACTGCTACATCGACTTGAACACTGGGTTGGGTTTTCTGGTATAGTTCTCAAATGGCTAAAATCATACCTACAAAATACAAAATAAATAAAAAGTGTCTTTGTTGCCATGGGCAACTGTACTTCAACATGTATGTCATTGACCTGTGGGTTCCCCCAGGGGTCAATCCTTGGACCATTGCTTTTTAACCTTTACATGCTTCCAATTGGACAACTTATCATGAACAACTCAATCTCTTATCATAACTATGCTGATGACACCCAGATTTATTTAGCTTGGTCATCTAATGACTTTGCCCCCCTTGAATGTCTCTATCAATGCTTGGACCAAATTAACAACTGGATGTCACACAATTTCCTCCAGCTTAACACAGACAAAACTGAAGTAATTATTTTTGGAAAAAAGGAGTCAATGCTCAAAATCTCCTCTGTCCTTGAAACTAAAGGGCTTAAAGCAAAAGAGTCTGTTAAAAATCTTGGCATCATCATTGACAGTGATCTAAACTTCAGCAGTCACATGAAGGCTATCACCAAATCAGCCTTTTATCACTTGAGAAACATCACCAAACTGAGAGGTCTAATGTCAAAAAATGATTAGAAAAACTTATCCATGCCTTTATTTCCAGTAGGGTTGATTACTGTAATGGTCTGTTCACAGGCATTCCTAAAAAGACCATTAAACATCTTCAACTGATCCAAAATGCAGCTGCCAGGGTTTTAACATGTACAAAAAGAACCAGCCACATTACCCCAATTTTAAAGTCATTGCACTGGCTTCCTGTAAGTTATAGAATTGATTTCAAAGCATTACTACTTGTGTTTAAATCACTAAATGGGATAGGACCTAGTTACTTGTCTGACATGTTTTAAAAATACATACCACCTAGGTCTCTCAGGACACAAGAAAAAAATGTGCTTGTAAAACCTATGGTCAAAACAAAGTGTGGCGAAGCAGCTTTCAGCTACTATGCATCTCAGATTTGGTACCAACTTCCTGAAGATATAAAAAATGCCCCTACTGTTACTAGCTTCAAAACCAAACTTAAGACCTTTTCTCTGATGCGTTCTCTTAATGATTAATTTATTTTGTGAATTTTGGGGAAATCCTTATTCTAAAATTATTTAAATTTTCTGTCCTTTATCAACTTATTAATCTTTTAACTTTTTACTCTTACCTTTAATCTTATTTGTTTGTTTTCTTACTTTATTTTATCCACTATGTTTTTATTTTCTGTCTTTGTAAAGCACATTGAACGGCCTACTTTGTGAATGAAATGCGCTATATAAATAAACTTGCCTTGCCTTGCCTTAAAACTATGGATCTCCCTCTTTGATTGTCATTTGTTTTTGTTTGCTTGTTTTTTATTTTTTTATTGACTTTTTCTGCAGTCCACAAACACATAAATATGTTTACAGGGCAAGGGTTGAAACTAGCAAAGTTCATCTTAATCTTAATTTTAAGGGCTGTGTTGACTGACAAGGTACTTCAATAAACTATTTCTAATGAGTTGGTTTCAGTTTTTTTTGTTTTGATGGGTGCAGGTCGTGAAATCGAAATATTGTTGGGTATTGAGTCAGAATCCAAACCTTTTCATTAAGATACATTTCTGCTAAATTCTACGTTCAGAATGTAAAACATTGTATTGAGTTGATTGCGTTAATATTTATAATGCTGTATTTTTTGGATTCTTAGGTTTGTTTTCCTTATCTGGGCACTTGGCAGTTCTATTGCTGCTCATATAAAATCGTTCAAGAACTTTGAATAAGTTTGTTATGAGATCATTTTATTGAACTGTCCCATTCTCTTTAATTATATGCAGTTGCCTTTTAATATCAAGAATCCATGATGCGCCTCATGCTCATGAATCTCATGTTATTGAAGCCCATGTTGCTGAAGCTTCTGTACTCGCCAGGCCTCATGTACATCATTCTTCCTCTGAAGTGGGGCTGCTCATACATAAGCCAGTGGCCGTCCATAACATTGCAGGACATGCAGTCAGACATACGGTAACGGTCCATGATGGAGTCACAGTCATCCATCAGCTCGTGCATCATGCCACCGAAGTTCTCCCTCTCGTAGATCCTCATTCTGTAAGATCCTCTGTGCTGTTTTGGAAAGGAGTCAGATTCAGACATGTATTACATTATGAAGTAGTAAAGAAGTACCCAAGTGGATTAATCATGTACACTGAAATGATTTAAATTATTTTGAAAGGTTACCATGGGGATCATGCGGCAGGATCTGATGCAGTCGTTCATGCCCATCATGCGCATGTAGTCGGCATACTCGCCCCTCCTCATGAAGTACTGGTTACCCATGAAGTTGGGACGGTCGTAGACCATGAAGCTGCCGCTCTCCACCCTGCAGGAGTGGCAGCGGCTGAGGAAATTGGAGAAATCAGCACAGTCGCTCATGCACTCATAGGAGCGACCCATGAAGTTTCTGTCCTCGTAGAAGATGATCTGAAAGATAGAAGTTTTCAATGTCAGTAAATTTGCAGAATGCTATATTGCTATAACCGTTAAAATTTAGAAAATCAATTCGGAAGCATGGTATGTGTCGGGACACTTACTCTGCCCATGGTGATGGTTAGGAGTGAGTCAGTAGTTGTTCTGTACTGACCAGCTATGGTTAACCCTTACTTTTATACCTGACCAAAGCTCAAAGACTGTGTGCCCCCCTTTGTGTGTAAAAGCCTGACCCAGCACACACTATTGATGCCTTTAGTGTGTCAAATTGCTTTCACTCTATTAGCATGTGACAAAGTATCTACTTTTAAGGCTCTTTTGGTGTTTTTTTGTTCTACCTGATACTTGGTATGTTCCATTGCTCTTTCTCTCACCTCACCTAGCCTTCAAAATACCTGGTACTCTTTGTCTTAGGAACAAAGGGGTAGTGTCATAGTCATCAGAGTAAATGCGTCATTTTCCCACATATTTCAGATTTTTTCATTCTTTCATTTTTTTCCATTAGGATTGGTGTAAAACGTATGTTTCATGGCAACCATGAAGAGCTATGTCAAATCATGTATTATGCTAATCACATCATCATACGTTACATAGAAAGTCAGTGTCATTTTCACACAAAGCGGCAACTCTTTCCTTAAAGTCTTTCCTTAAAGTCCATAGTAAACGTGTATTGTAGACATTCATAAAGGTCGTAAAAGTTCATAAAAGTCATAATGCTTTATAATGGTTGGCATAAGTGTATATAAAGTTTTGGAATCAGTAATGATAGCAGTGTGTTCTCTTTCGTTTCGAAGCCGAAACGTACGAATGGATGTTGCCTAACATCTCCTACTTTTTCTGAAGTCAACTTTAACCAACCCTTTGAAAAAAGGGCAGTAAGCGCTCTGACGCGCGCAGGCAACTACTTAGACAGCCCTGCGTAACGTCAGAAAGTCTATATGTTGACTGCGCTTACGCTTCAGGACCTCTTTGCCTCTTTCACCTTGCCTACTGCGTGTGTTTCTGAGTCGCTCCGTTTGCCTTTTTGCAAATATACTAAAACCAACTAAAACCAACAAAAGCTTTTTTAAAAGCTATTCTCAGGATCTCCATCTTGCTCAAAGATTCTCACGTCCGTCCCTATCTTGGAACCTCGAGACGCAGGATGGCAACGCGGCGATGGCTTTCCAGTGCCTGGCCGATCGCTTTTTGGAGAAGACGAAGTCAGCGGCTCAGGCCCTGCAACCCGTCCTCCCCAAGCGCACCCCACCACACGCCTCAACGGACACAGTCCAAGAAGGCGGCGGACACGGCCAAGACTGCGCCATCGCCAGCTTCTGGGCAACAGCAGCCCTGGCTGCGCTCTTGTTCATGGGGATGCGCGCTCTCCGCCACGCACCCAGCAAGCCAGGAGCGGCGCAAGAGGCCACAGCGATCCTGAAGCGATCGCGCGTGTGCGGCAGAACATGTCGTGCGACCCCATTGTCTGCTCTGCCTCTGTGTGCTTCAAAAGGCACGGGTCCTCGCTCTGCAGTCCCCAGCTCGGAGCGTTCTCCCCCGCTTCGGCGGTCCTCTCTGATTTCACCCCCTCACGGGGTGCTGAGTTTGCCTTGAGCACCCCGCACATACATTCCTGCCTCACATGGGCAATGTTTGAATATGAGCCCTGGCTTCGGCCGGAGGACGTTCAGCTCACGCACGTTGTGCACTTTGCGTCTCGCGTCCACTGAACTCACGACCCTCGCGTCATCTTGCCCACTCGCCTCCGAGTGGTGGGCGCGCGATGCGTCAGAGGCGGTCGCGGACGAGGAGCGCTCTGCAGCCTCTCTCGCCACACTCGCCGCCTCAGTTAGTCGTTTTAGTGCCGAAGTGCGGGCAGAACTGTCCGCTCAGTCGGGCGCTACTGCCTACGCACGGGAGACCACCTCTCCTCGATCGGTGGAGATGTCACTGGCATTTTCTACGCTTCGCCTTCGAGGGCAGAGCTTACGAATACGTAGCTCTCCCTTTCGGTCTGTCTCTAGAACCTCGGTGCTTCACCAAGTGCGTGGAGGCAGCAATCGCCCCCCTACGAGCACAGGGCATTGGACTCCTGAATTATTTGGACGACTGGATGCTGCTGGCAGACTCCAGCCAGCTCCTCTCGTCACAGGTTCACACCGTGTTGCGTCACCTGCACGATCTGGGCTTCTTAGTGAACCTACACAAGTGCATGCTCTCCCCCTCCCAGGAGGTCGAGTTTTTAGGCGTGAGGCTCGACTCACGCTCAATGAGAGCGACGCTCACTGCAAAGAGACTACAGGACTACAGGACGTCAGGGCGTGTCTACGCCACTTCAGACTGGGCGCCTGTGTTTCGGCCAGGCTATTTCTCAGACTGTCAGGCCTCCTGTGCGCCACGGGTGGTGCGGTCCCGCTCGGCCTTCTCCACTTACGGCTGCTACAGCTTGCCTTAGTGGAGCTAGGTGTGTCCTCCAGGTCGAATCCCGCCCGTTGGGTCGTCGTGTCCAAGCGCATGTGGCTAGCCCTTGCGCATTGGTGCAGACGTCCTTCACCAAGGGTGGCGTGGTGACCAGCCGCATGGTGGTGACCACCGATGCGTCCAAGGCCGGCTGGGGCGCCGTCTGTTACGGTCGCCCCGCCAGAGGGACGTGGGGTGTAGCTATGAGGAGACTACACATCAACATTTTGGAGCTCCTAGCTGTCTTTTGCGCTCTGAAGGAGTTTCTCCCTCTCCTCAGAGGAGAACACGTCCTAGTGCGTACAGACAACACCACAGTGGTGGCTTATCTCAATCGCCAGGGCGGCACACGTTTTTCCGACCTGTTTCGCCTGGCGTACAAGCCCCTCACTTGGGCCTCTCGCCACCTCCTGTCTGTGAGGGAGACTCACTTGCCCGGTGTTCGCAACACAGGCGCGGACCTCTTCTCCAGGGGTGTTTCGCGTGCAACCGGCTGGCGCCTGTGCCCAGCCGTGGTGCACAGCCAGGTCGATCTGTTCGCCTCGAGCGAGAACACTCACTGCCCAGCGTGGTTTTCGCTGGAACAAGATGTGCCGCTGGGGTCGGACGCGCTTGCACATCCGTGGCCACAACGTCTGCTCTATGCTTTCCCCCCATTGCCTCTGTGAGGTGCTTGCGTTCCTGCAACACCTGTTCGATCAGGGTCATACACCCTCCACCTTGAAGGTGTACCTCGCAGCCATTTCGGCATGCCATCTTGGCTATGCTGGCGTTTCCCCAGGCGCGCACCCTCTAGTGTCGCGCTTTATGAAGGGCGTCAGGCAGCTTCGCCCCTCTTCCACACTTTCGGTTCCTACTTGGGACCTAGCCACTGTCCTACGCGGACTAGCACGTAAACCCTTTGACCCTCTGTCGTGTGTCTGTCTAAAAATGCTTTCCCTTAAGACTGTGCTTCTGCTCGCTTTGGTCTCTGTTACGCGCGTTAGCGACCTAACTGCTCTGTCAGTCAGTCCTGATTGTCTTGAATTCGTTTAGGGGGACGTGTGGGTCACCCTGCGACCCTAAAGTGCTGTCCACTGACCCTTGTTCGAGGGGCACCGAGCTCTCAGCCCTACCTGAGTGTGAGGGTGACAGCCTCCTGAGCCTTCTGGAAGGGCGTCCCTATGCAGGATATCTGCCTGAGCGCGTCTTGGGCCTCAGGCAATACCTTTGTGCGTTTCTACGTGCTGGACGTCACCAGGCCGGGCGTGGCAGAGAGTGTTCCCTCGGCAGAGGGCTCTTGAGGCTTGGTTGTAGTGATCCATTCGTACGTTTCGGCTTCGAAACGAAAGAGAACGTTACGGATACTAATGTATCCTCGGTTCTCCGAGTGAGAAGCCGAAACGTACGCTTCGGGCCTCAATTCGCCGACGCTGCCGAGCTTGGCAAAGAGGTCCTGAAGGGTAAGCGCAGTCAAGATATAGACTTTCTGACGTCACGCAAGGCTGTCTAAGTAGTTGCCTGCGCGCGTCAGAGTGCTTACTGCCCTTTTTTCAAAGGGTTGGTTAAAGTTGACTTCAGAAAAAGTAGGAGATGTTAGGCAACATCCATTCGTACGTTTCGGCTTCTCACTCAGAGAACCGAGGATACGTTAGTATCCTTAACGTTTTGTGCTAATATTACATCATAATACTTTATTACTGTACTAAAAAAACACTACAGTATGAGCCTAGTATTCATAAGTCATAATGCAATAAAAGTCACCTTCGGGATGGATGGTTCCCATTGGCTCCTACTCTCCATCCAATCCCCTCGTCTCCCCTGCTCCTCATCATCCCGCCTCGTCCCCTCCCACTCCTCCTCCGTTTCTGATTACTCCCCCGTGATAAGCTTAGCAACTAGGGGGGAGTAATCGTTGTACACTTAGGTCAGATTTTGGTTTTGGGGGGCGGGATGCTTTTTTCAAATCTGCCTCAGAGGCTCAAGTGATTTTCAGAAACGTAGATCATAGCTTTAACAGGAAGCCAATGTAAGGAAGGAAGGATAGGTGATATATCTCTTATTTTTTTGTCCTAGTGAGTGCTCTTGCTGCAGCATTTTGTATTAGTTGAAGGTTTTTGATGGAGCTAGTACCGCATCCAGAGAACAGAGCATTACAATAGTCAAGTCTGGAGGTAACAAATGCATGTATTAGTTTTCTCTGCATCCTCAAAAGAAAGGAATTTTCTAACCTTAGCAATGTTGTGTAAATGAAAGAATGAGATTTTGGAGATATGCTTTACATGACTATTTAGAGAGAGGTCTTGATCAATATATACCCCAAGGTTCTTGACCTTTGTGTTAGGTGTGAGTGAAAGGTCACCAAGTACTGTAAGTTAGAACACTTTGCTATCTTAAAACATTTCTAAAGACCTTTGACTCCTTAGCAGTGGTGCAACAATCCAACATCGAGCCTGTAGGCAAGATCATCAAGGCAGAATGATAGAGGCAGCCACCACACATAGGAAAAAACAGGTGACGGCGCGCCTTGAACAAAGGAAAAAAAACACCAAAACAAATGGAAGAAACACTGGTGACGCCGCACCATAACAAACACATAGCCTACATTGCACTCTATTGAGCGAATAAACCCCCAATAAACCAAAATACTTAAATGCTCACTTACATCATAGCTGCATTTTCAGGGCTTTCCTCTGTGCAAAGTTTTCAATCAAATCATTAAAGCAACACACCACCGTACTTCAGTATTGGAATATGTTCTTCCCCTAACTTAGACGAGTTGATACATACCTGTTTTGTCTCTGTGCGTGCACGCAATCGTTCTGGTGCGTGATGCTACTTTCTTAGCATTTAGCTTAAACCAGTTCTTTCAATGCACGCCAAATAGCCTTGAAAATAGAAGCCACCAAGCAAATCCACGTCTTTCCTATTTACATGCGGTCTCTCGCTCCACTTGCCTCTCCGAATGTTGTGCAATCATTAGAGAGGTCTTGTGCTGCCTCCTAGCAGCGGCAGCAGCACTTACACATCACGCCATGCCGTGACTCATGTTTTATGTGAGTCTCGCGGCCACTCCCAATTGGTAATGACTGTAGCTTTTAATTTGTTTCACTCTCTCCATAGCTGTACTATGGGCTTGTGCTAGCATTAGCCTGGGAGCCTCGGATGGAATCTCGATCTCTCCCTCTCAGCAGACCTTTGAAAGACATGACTGATTTTTGGAAACTTATTTCTCTCATCCTCCAATTCTTGTTTTCACTTTTGAAAGCAACTTTTTTTTTTGTAGGACTTCCATCATCGCTATCAACTCAAGTTCAGTGTGTGGTTTATTTTTGCAATACCGGTAATACGCATGTTCAGTTCACTATATACAGTATACACAATTCCCAGTCACAATGTAAAATAAAATACACAAAAATGCATCATTGGAGGATCATTGTTATGTGTTTTTTATATTATGTCAAACATCTTTTTGTATAGAATTTTTACAGCCTATATATAGAGACCTATAGAATGCTTTAATGTCACACCATGGAGTAAGAGTATGTAATTCTGATGAGGACATATAGAGTTTGACCACTAAAACAAGTAATTCAAAAATCGATTTTCACGATAGGTCAGGCGATGTAGGTGCTGGGCTAGCTGCTGTAACAAATGAGCTGAAGAGGAAAGGATCCATGACCTTGCTGGTTGATGGGATCCCCTGCGTGGCCGTGGGCCCGTAAGCAGCTGGAGTACCTGCTTACGGATAGTTACTCAACTGCCCTTTAGTGAATTATCCAAAAATGTTGGTCTGTGAGAGGAGAAATGGAAGCAAACTAATGAACATCTCAATCTTTCTGCAATTTCCTATAAAACACTGTAGTTTTGACTTCACACCTCATGCATGCATCTTCAAAGCTTATAATTCAGTGCTGGCACGACTACAAACACATTTATTCCCAAGCATTGACTTGTCACTTAAGTAGTTGCTACTAAATATCTTGTACACTAACAATGGCTCTAATATTAGTGTATGCATGGTATGACCTTGCCTTTTTTCCCCTGTAGTCTTACTAGTCACCATTTACAGTAATAACTAGCGTTAACTAATTTTCCTAATTCATTTATGAAAACAACACCAACAACAAAAAAATCATTTGATTATTTAAATAGAGCTATGTATGAAAATCATGCAGGGAAAGTTGTTATATAACTTAATATAGCTATTATGTAGACACATAACAGCAGTTATTTGTCTTCAAAGAAAACATGTAACAGTTATAATTAATTTTTGAATTGATGTTTTTGAAAGTAAAAAGTACAAAATCATACATATTTTTGAATATAGAGATTCATAGAGACGGAAGGTTCATAATGGATATTCTATTGCGACGTCTATGATACAGTTTAGCAGAATCTCTGTTGCATCTGCAAAATAAATGTCTGAGAATTCTGTTGTTCAAGCTCACTGAATATTAAAGACGGGCGATTGAAAGATTTTAATGCGACATCATGTTGTGTGTCAAAGTATAGCTACTGCAAGCAGCACCAAGCACTGTTTAGTCTGGTGCAGGGGAAAGGAAAGAAAGATATAGAAGCCTGTTTATTTACGTACACTATAAAATATAAATTGGTAAATTCATTAAAGATAAATGAATGTCTTTACCAGATAGATGTGTCAGAAATTTTGTAATTGCTACTACCTAGCTACGTTGATCTTTAGCATTTCTTGCTAAGGCTAAATTAAGAGAACCCAACCTCGCCCAGTTATGTACAGTAATTTGAAAATGCTGTTGATTTTGTACATACACATGATGTTTCACTACAGTATGTTATAACTTTCAGCATTAATTGATCTGCTAATGTAGCCCTGCCTGATGTCTTGAATAAATAACCATTAATATGACATTTTTTTTAAGAATTGATCATCCCATTTTTTGGAGAAGATACCGTAAGTCAGTTAAGGCCTAGCAATATAAGAAGATAAATCTTTCCACTTCATGTTACTAAAATAAGAAATTTAGTTTGCATTGAGAACACATCCAACAGAGAGACACAGGTCAAGCACACCCAATATAACCATGGGGGTTTGTTTGATCTCATGGCACTTGATGCATGGCAAAATCACAAATAAATAACTAAAAATATAAAACACAAGAAGTAAATAATGTTATATATTTAGATATTTAAATTGCAAGAATTATGTCTTTAAATAAAATAACCTGTATAAGTCAGATTGTACAAATACAGTAAGTTTTATTCAAAACTTTTACAGTAGATTAACAGCTTTTAAAAACAGGAATCCATGATGCGCCTCATGCTCATGAATCTCATGTTGCTGAAGCCCATGTTGCTGAAGCTTCTGTACTCGCCAGGCCTCATGTACATCATTCTGCCTCTGTAGTGGGGCTGCTCGTACATGAGCCAGTGGCCGTCCATAACATTGCAAGATTGGCAGTCAGACATACGGTAACGGTCCATGATGGAGTCACAGTCATCCATCAGCTCGTGCATCATGCCACCGAAGTTCTCCCTCTCGTAGATCCTCATTCTGTAAGATCCTCTGTGCTGTTTCGGCGATAAGTCACAGTAATACATAAGAAGGTAATGTATTCGTACACAGTCACAGTAATACATAAGAAAGTAATATATTAGTACCTCAGTATATTAACCAAGTACATTAGATGGAAATGGTTGATTTAGTTTTACCATGGGGATCATGCGGCAGGATCTGATGCAGTCGCTCATGCCCATCATGCGCATGTAGTCGGCATACTCGCCCCTCCTCATGAAGTACTGGTTACCCATGTAGTTGGGACGGTCGTAGACCATGAAGCAGCCGCTCTCCACCCTGCAAGAGTGGCAGCGGCTGAGGTAGGAGGACATGTCAGCGCAGTCGCTCATGCACTCATAGGAGCGACCCATGAAGTTCCTGTCCTCGTAGAAGATGATCTGAAATCATTGTGAAAAGTCAGTAAGTGTTTCAGAAATGCTTTTAAATTTGAAAAATACAAATTATAGTACACTATAGTACACTTGTTTAAAGAAAATTGGAGTAGTGTGGTAAATCGGCGGTTAGGTGCCTTGGTCAAGGGCACTCCAGCCATGAATGTGGATATGTGTGCACCATTTTTCTCCTTCTGGTCAGGGATTGAAATGACCATTGTTGTATCACAGTTTTGTGGCTGTAACCAGTAGGCCACATTTAACCCCACAAAAGTTGTTATTGGTCTTTTTCTTCTTCTTCCTCCTCTTATTATTGTTATTATTAATAATGAATTGAATTGAATTTGTAAAAACTTACTTTGCCCATGATGGTAGCTTTAAGGATTTTCCTCAGTACTGAGTGGATGACACCGCACTGACCTCTCTGCTTCAACCCTTACTTATATATGAGACTAAACACAGATAATATGCGGCCTCCTATTGTTTGTAAACTCCTGACCCAGCAGCACAGCATAGAGCCCTTTAGAGTTCAGGTGCTTTTGTCATATTTTCATGTACAGTAAGTGGTCAACTAAAAACTTTGAGGACCAGAATGTTCCTTTATGTAGGAGTTTCTGAGACAGCCTTTCAAAGACAAAAAGTGACAAAGACTGTTTTCTAATATATGAAACTGTATAAAACATATCTAAATTACATAAAATATGACATTTTCACCAAAAACATACACCTTATTGTTGTTGATTAAATTGTGGATTAAAAACACCACATTGTTGGTTTGCAGTTGCATTTTGAGTCCAATGAAATTGCTCAAGGAGTTGATCCAAGTAGAACTGCACAAACGTACCTTTTTCTGTTCCATCTTTTTTTTTTCTTTATTAGTCTAGGAAGAAACCTTTTGCAGATCCACGGCTCAAGGGACCAACCCAACTGCCTCACAGCACTCACTGCAATTTGTGCATAGTGTTAAATGAGCATCATAGTAAATCCAACTGATTAGATTGGTGCTGATTAGTTGACTCTCAAAACCTGGGGCCTCATAAAACAAATAAAACTATACTGTCTTTATTGGAGTTACATGGGAATGGGAAACCCCAGCAATACTAGCAATATTATTTTCAGTGATGACTGGTTTATTAAACATTCAGGACCATGCATGGCATCTAGGCTGATAGATTTCTACTCACACATTTGTCAGGAAATCCATGACTGCAATATTATTAGTTGATGTTGGTAAAGTAACCATAAGCCAATTTGACCTGAATTGTTTATGAAATATTTAAACTGTGCACAATTTTTATTGCCGACTAAACATACTGGAATACTGGAAAATACTGCCTACTACTAGCAGGTATAAGAAAGTTCTTCAAATATAGGAAAATGCTTTCAACTTCCAAGCGATCCTGCTGGGTCAAGTTGAAATCCCCCTGTGCTGGCGGGACTACGCCACCCTTTGCCTGAATAAGACAAGATTCCCGATTGTAGCTCCACTGTAACCCACGTGGGTAGCTACTTTTCTTTTTAAAATTTTTTAGGTCAGCGATAGTTTTTCTCCTTCCTTTCTCCATTTATCTTCTCCGAACGAGGGCACTATTACAGGCCTGTTTATACTAAGTAGCATATTAAATGTGGAGGACGGTACGGTAGGTTGGCCAGACTAAGCTCCTATGAGCTTATAGTCGTGGAAGCCAGGCTAATGTACAACGAGAGTGTGCTTGAAAACCTGCTTTTGTACAGATTAATACATCCAGAATTTTTTGTGCGTACGCATCTTTCCAGTTTTTTGCATACGCAAAGATTTAGTAGGAAATCCACACTTAGTACATGAGCCCCCTGAAATCACGAATATTTGATTAGAAACAGTTAATTGAAATCTTTGTTACCGAGATATGCTTATCATTTTTTCTTTTTGTTGCACTTTTCTAAAAACTGATATTCACTTAGATGATGCCTATTGTCTAAATTAGATTAAGTTCTTTAGAGCAGTGGTCCCCAACCTACTGGAGGTGGATTGGTGCCGGTTTGTGGATCAATTGTTACCGAGCTGCACAAGAAATTATTTCAGCTACAAATTAGCAACTAACCTAGAAACTAACATGATTAACCGAGCAACCAGCATGGCAACAACCTCAAATACCCTAGAAACAGCTCAGTAACCGCTTCTAGTGTTCCAACCTAGCATCCAACTTTTCAGCTAACCTAATTACCACCACCATAACTGCCCTAATATCCCTTATAGAAACCACTCCAGTTCTCATAGTCACTACTGTACTTGTCCTACTAAAATCCTAACTTTCATTATCATAATGCAACTATTTGCTCCACATAAGGCAACCTTATGCATTTCCATGCACTCTTAATTCCTTGGAATTTAATTCTCTAGTTGAATCCTGATATTTGAAACCCAAAATGTTTGTAACCTGTGTTACATCAAGCTACAGTAATTATAATGATTGAAGCTTGCGGGGAGGATTGGTTGATACACTGATTCTTTAAAGCAAAACTGTGATGTGTTGATGTATGCAAAGACATTTACATTTACATTTATGCATTTAGCAGACACTTTTATCCAAAGCGACTTACAAAACGAGGATAACAATCAAGCTACATAGCAGAAACCTTAAGGAGCATAGTGCTAGGGGATAGTGCTTCAGTTCAAAGACACCACAGACACCACAATTCATCAGATAATTTGTATATATCTGTATATCTGGCATTTTTATAGACATTGATCACGCCTCAGAGAGATGGCAGTAAATGGCACCCTTTCTAGACCAAACAGTATGGCAAATTGAGCTAAATTGATGCAGTGATCTGATTTTTGGATTTGATATCGGTCCTGGTATAGAAAAAATACTTTAATCAGGTATCAGTTAAAAATTACTTTAGTAAAATTTTTATTACTCAACATATGGATAACAAACATATTTTCAGATATCTTATAATCTAATTCTGAATACTTTTTTTAATTGATACAAAAGAAAACATTATCTACATTAACAGCCTACTATTACATAGAAATAAAGTTTTATTTTCATTAAAGTCCTGTAGAGTTAGGGTTATGCCAAGAAATTTAAAGTGACAGGCACCTAATTAGACCAAGGCCCTTACCACAAATATCAAATACAAAGTAATTACACTGGTACACACTTGTTAATGTATGTTATGGATAATAAAGCTGATCTCTTAATTCAGCGGGTATTCAGTAACATATCTGAACTTTTTTATGAAAGGTTGCAAGACTGTTGTCCGTGAAGGGACCAATGTGAGGAACCTAATGAAACATCTCAAAATCCTCACTTTACTGTACTGTACTTTAGTTCCTCATGAAGCACTGTGTCAACAAGAACATGTAGGCCTAAAGCACCAAGAACAATCGATTCTTTGGGCAATGGTAATACCTATTTGTCTAATATCTATGCCATGCTACTGTTTCGGCAAATAAAACCTTGTTTTATTGTTAAAACCTTGTTTAAAGGCGCTCTAAGTGATGTTGTTTCACATCACTTCTTGTTGACGTTCGACGTATTGTCAAACAAAACGGAGGATAGCTCCCTCCTCCCCCTCCCTCCCATGCTTCCTGAAAGACTCATGAACATGCATTTCCTTCTTGCCGTTTATTGGCTGGAACACTATTATGTTTCGTGTTCGTGTGTTATGCTAGGTTTGCCCACTGTGTTTTTGTTGCCGTTTGTGGAGCCTGGGCTGTCTACAGAGACCGCGTTTTTTTACAGTGTGTTCAGGGGACAGGCAGCTAGCAGATTGTGAGGAGATGTTTGCTGTATGTAACAACACGTTTTAGTCCTAAAAACGTGTCGCATAGTTAGTTATTTTAGTGGTCCAAAATATAAATTAATTATGCATGATGCTTGCAGCAGGATGCATGCTGACCAATAAATAAGGTGTAGTCTTAGCATAAGCCAGTAGGTTTCCTTACGGTCTATTTTGGATAATTTAAAATTACTGATAAAGGCATACCCTAGATAATTGTTAACACTTTAAAAATGTTTTGTTTCTAGGTATTTTCAGGTATTGGATTTATGTTCGTATGAAATGTGAGGTGATAAATACATCGCTTTTTAAATGATATCACACACCACTTGTTCTAAAAAGGGTAAGATTTTATTTGAGTCTTTAGAATACCCATGAATAAAACATTTACATCATGTCAGTGATGCGCCTCATGCTCATGAATCTCATGTTATTGAAGCCCATGTTCCTGAAGCTTCTGTACTCGCCAGGCCTCATGTACATCATTCTGCCTCTGTAGTGGGGCTGCTCGTACATGAGCCAGTGGCCATCCATCACGTTGCAGGACATGCAGTCAGACATGCGGTAGCGGTCCATGATGGAGTCACAGTCATCCATCAGCTCGTGCATCATGCCACCGAAGTTCTCCCTCTCGTAGATCCTCATTCTGTAAGATCCTCTGTGCTGTAAACATAAGATGAATGAGATCGTAAAACATGAGATTGTCGTCATGAAAATCCTCTTTTCCTCATCATGTTTAAAATACACATAATTTGAATTAATTTACCATGGGGATCATGCGGCAGGATCTGATGCAGTCATTCCAACCCCACATGTTCATGTAGTCAGAGTACTCGCCCCTCCTCATGAAGTACTGGTTACCCATGAAGTTGGGACGGTCATAGACCATGAAGCAACCGCTCTCCACCCTGCAGGAGTGGCAGCGGCTGAGGTAGGAGTTCATATCAGAACAGTCTCCCATGCACTCATAGGAGCGACCCTGGAAGTTCCTGTCCTCGTAGAAGATGATCTGGAATCATAGTGATTATTGTTTAATTGAAATAAGCTCTAAAGAAAAATAAGGCAATTATATTTTAGACTAGATGTAAAGACAAACTAACATCAGTAACTGCTAACAAAAAACTCATCCTCAAAAATATGAAGTACCACTTTTGAATTGGAGCGGAGAGGAATTATTGCTCTTGTGTGATACATACCCTTCCCATGTTGATGGTGGAGATGGCTGTTTCACAGGACTGAGCGTTCACAAGTGATGCACTGACATCCTAATGGTTTACCTCTTACTTTTATACCTGACTAATGTAAAGGATATGTCTGCCATTGTATATAAAGCCCTGACCCAGCAACAACACATTGAGGCCTGCCCTGCAGGGTTTGTTATTTTTTACTGTGTTCCCTTCTGTAGCATGTGTGCTGGTATTGTTCCTGCATGAAGTGAAAAGAAGCTTCCACACACATCACTAAAAAACAAGAGCTTTTTTCCACATATATGTTTTTACAATTTTAGGGGAAGCATTAGCTCAGTTATCATCAAAACACAACAACCAGAAACCCCAAATGTATAATTACTCTTATTAAACTTAAATAGAGATATTAAAATGAGATTAAAATTAAAATTGAGTTTTAATTGTTTATTTAGGGCCTCACATTGGCAGGAAAACAAATTTGTAGTCAGTAAAACACATTTTCAATTAAATGTGGTCCCTGTCAAATAATATTATATATTATAATATTACTTGAAGAGTTACATAACACATTCATAGCAGCGATTTTTTTTTCATAAGACATGGCTCAATATTCATACCCAACCTTTCATAAATGTTGAAGATAGAATGTTAATCAAAATATAAGTAGCAATGCAGCATTGTCATTTTTGTTTTAATTCTTATTATGTCAGATCCTAATATGTTATGAATGTCATATGTTACGTCAAATGTCACTTTACTATAGATTTTAAATATTCATTTATATCAATGGCACACTATACATGAATGTGTGGAGCTTCGGAAGAGTGTAATACATTCCCATTTGGGTGTAGATAAGGTAGCAACAAATTCTATTTACCTGCAAAAGTTATATATTTTTAGGAACCATTTCAATTATTGGACTAGTCTAGCTGTCTGTGTGATTTTTTTTTTTTTGTGTGTGGGGGGGGGGGGGGGGGTAGAGTCAACGGGCAAGTCCTGTCAAAAGAGACAGAACATTAAAAATGCTTAATTGTTTTATTACAAAAAATCATGCTACTTTGCCTACTCTGTTCCATGGCCCACAAACACATCTCTATCTCCTTTTGTTAAACTCAGATGTAATTATGACTCATATATAAGTGAGATTTGTAAGTAATCCTCATAAGAGTTTTATAAAAAATTGTAGATTTGCTTTGAGACCGATTTTTAGTAAAGTTATGACCATTTTGTTTAATGAAGGTTTTGTATGGATTAGGAGTGACGTCTTACTAAACAGTTCTGAATGCTTTGTGAGCAATTGATGACAATTGTCCTATACCTACCAGTAATAACTCGAGAACTGTAGCACCTAAACATTTTAATGGTACAGTACATAGGTCTCAAATAGCTGCTTCTAACGACCCAATATTAAATTGTGTTGGGTAGCCCTAATCCTAACACAAGATCAAAAATAGTTACATTTTTGTAGCTAAATATCCATAAACAACAACAGGTCCTTGGTGGGAATAATGCTAATTTAGGCTCATATTGTGTAATCTAATGAAATCCCTGGAGACCACTCCCTGTGATGGCCCAAGTAGGAAAACATTGATTTTATAGAATTAATCCCCAATTTGTCCAGGATGATAACATTTTTATGGTAAGTCACACAAAGGCACATAAACAAAGAATTACCACTTATTTGTTGTGTTGCCCCACCTAGTGAGAGAGAAATGCAAAAATAGGGCTGGTGTGGCTCCTCAAACTACGGGGGTGGTCCGACACAGTAAAGCGAATTAAATTTAGGAAGCAGTTAGGTCTTAAGGAGCCACCCATTTGTGTTGAAATGTAAAACATGCTTGCTTTTCTTGGGATCAAATTTCCATCAGAGATTCCCAAGACACTGAAACACCAGAGCCCTTGAAACTCAGTGGGCATGTAACAAACACAGTAGATCCATAGCGCGTAATATCTTTTTATCCCTAGAGACTGCCCCTCCCCCAGTTTACCCCCCAGTCTGTCCCACTCCAAAACACAGAATGGTCAGTCACAGTGTTTTGTAGAATAACCAAGTGTACAAACTGTACGACCGGAGGCGGTGAAATTTGAGTGGTTACAGTACATATGTCTCAAATGAGCCCCCATGCAACCATGGGGGGCATCTAATAATAGAGAAATAATGGCAAATTGGTCATTCTGATCCATAGTGCCAAAACTGATGCCATATTTTGGCACATACTGTTTCTCTCACGTATCCCATAACTAGGAATGACTATTAACTGATTAAAAAACGTTCCATATTTATTGTTAAAATGTGACTGTTGAGTGTCACTAAGTCAAAGAGCACCTTAGCTTAATGTTTGTTTAGTAATTTCGAGAGCTTGCATGCTAACTTCAAGAACAACTCTATGGGCCTATACTATACAATATTTCTGGTAGTGTTTGCAAAGGATGACTCCCAAACAACTAAAAAGTATTACGAAAGTGTAATGTTTATCTTGATTATCTGAAATTGTACTGTAGCGCACTATATTCATGTAGGTAATAACAACATTGTGTAGTAAATGAACTTTTATTACACTGTTTTATTACACTGTTAAAGTCTTGCAGACCTCTGACAAATGTGTATGAAGCCAATTTACAGTAGGCCTCAAAAAGGCACATCACGGCTTGTTATTTGTTGTTTTGGGCCACCTAATGTAGTAAGCCAATATAAAAGTATTTTACAAATAGAAGTGGGAAGGTGAGAATGTGGGAACTGCATACAATTTGTAGAATTATTGTGATATATCCAAGGTTATTGTTAAATTTCTTCATTCACTTCTTTATTTATGTGAAGTTTCGGAACTATTCTACTGTACATTATTCCCTGGTCCACATTCCACAGTATACCCTGTGAAGTGAATGTCAATAACCACTTGGATTTACATCACCATCTTCAGGCCAATAGATGAAATACAACACAAACTCACTATAACCCATACATGCTTCCTCTTTCTCTCTCTCTTTCTCTCTTTCTCTTTTACCATCTGCACAAATATGCACAGAGAATAACACAGGCATTAACACCTGTCTGCAAACAGAAATCTATGGAACTCTTATACACTCATGTACACATGTATTATCACACACATGCACATATAGTTAACACACACCTGAAGACTGTGAACTTGTATTGCTATATGTGTAAAATTTATATGTAGGGATAAACATTTTATTATTAGTTGTTTTTTAAAAGGTGGAGGTTTTTAGGAGGTGTATGTTGCTGTGTGAATTGCTTGGCTGTCCAGTTTAGCTAGAATGGTAAATGGGTAGCCATCAAATACTCACCTTTTTTTATTATTACAAAATAATAAGAAAAATATTTTTGGGAGCACCCATTGTTATGACTTAGATTAGTTATTACTTTAGATTAGTAACAGGCCTATATAACAAACCAGGACATTCGAGACAACTGATCAGGATAGATTGAACTACTCATTGTGTGTTGTTTGTAGACTCTGTTTTTATATCTGAAATACAATAATGGCTTGGATCTTGTAGATCATCTAGTCATTAAAAATGCTATGCTATTTATAATTTTACACAGAAAGGCAATCTCCAGTCTCGACAGTTTTTTTTTCAGTTTATTTAGTACAAATGGCTGAGGTAGATTAACATCTGACACTCAGTTTAACAATTATCAGTGATACGTCTCATGGAGCTGATTCTCATGCTCATGCCCATGTCCCTGAAGCTCCTGTGCTCTCCAGGCATCATGTACATCATCCTGCCTCTGTAGTGGGGCTGCTCATACATGAGCCAGTGGCCGTCCATCACATTGCAGGACTGGCAGTCAGACATACGGTAGCGGTCCATGATGGAGTCACAGTCATCCATGAGCTCATACATCTGACCACCAAAGTTCTCCCTCTCGTAGATCCTCATTCTGTAAGATCCTCTGTACTGTTTTGGGGAAGTAAAGAAATTATCCTTTTAATTTATAAACAGCATCATCGGTATTTACATGCACATTGAATTAACAGTTTTTTTTTTCATTTAAGTGAACAGTACATGCATAAGAGAAGTGGAATGGTGTCTAGAGTTTTATGTCTTTAATTAGATTTGTGCATGCAATATTTTTAATATGTGTGGTCTCTTAATTCTTGATATACTCACAGGAGGAATCATGCGGCAGGAGCGGATGAAGTCACTCATCATGCCCATACCCATTCCCATCATACGCATGTCGGCATACTCGCCCCTCCTCATGAAGAACTGGTTTCCCATGTAGTTGGCACGGTCGTAGATCATGAAGCAGCCGCTCTCCACCCTAATGGAGTTGCAGCGACTGAGGTAGGAGGACATGTCGGCACAGTCGCTCATGCACTCATAGGAGCGACCCTGGAAGTTCCTGTCCTCGTAGAAGATGATCTGAAACGAATAGATGACATTGGAAATTCTGTTTAACTGAATCCCCCATAGGCGTATAGGCAATAGTAATTGTTACACAGGGAGAGGTTTTCCATTTCCAACTATGTAATAGTTAATAAGAACACCACAACAAGTTAACATGATATTATCTTGATCAACGGGATATATTATGGTTGATGATGTGAAAACACTCGGAAACAGTAATGATTCTATCTCATACCCTTCCCATGATGATATTTTAAGTCCTGTCTCACACCTGCAGTGAAACCTGTGACACCAGCTGCTACTTTTATACCCAACTAAGAACCCAAACCATCTGTGGGACCATTGTACTAAAGCCCTGACTCATCAGCATACAGTATCAGAGGGGTGTGTTCTTTGTCGAAGCGCACTATACTGTAAAGGGTTATTATTTGATGTTGGTGACAAGATGATCCATTTCCATATTGTTCTCTGCATTGCCTGAAAGCATGGAAAATTCTGTGCCCTGAAAGCAAATTTTAGTATCTTTAGTATACTACCCTTTATACTTTTTTTGACCACAACAAAATTTACATGATTTTACCCTATAATAAAGTTAAAATAAAATGTGTTACCATAGAGTTTAAATCTGAATGATTTATTATTATTATTATAATACTTATTTAGGTTTCCTAAATCTGAAGAAACGAATATATTTATTTTAATAACAATTTTACATTCACGTTTTATAATGGAGAAAAATCTTTATGAGATCATGATTTCATGCACTATTCATGATCCTTCAAACAGCTTATCTGGATCCTAAACATTAATTTACAGCTTAACAGATATTTTGCTATTGAATTTGTGGAAGTCTGAAAAGGTTTCTTTGCCTTCCCTAACTGATTGGTATATGAAAAAGACCAAGCCAATTAGACCAATAAGTCTCTGTTGCAAATATTTAGGTAAAACAAATATCCATACCTTTAAATTGTATATGCTATTTCATGGGCTCATTTTAGGTGTTATATGTGGTTTTTTGTCTGGATGCAGCAACTGAGGCAGTAGCAGGACGAGCTATTTCTACTGCTGTTTCTACGTTTCGTTTGTGGGTAGAAACATGCATCAATATAAATGTTGAGTACGCTGTGATGAAAATTATTTTGAAATTGCAAACTAAAAAACATTATCCCAGTTTGGAAATAGCTTAGTTATTTGGTGCTTTCAAACACAGTGGCAAACAATTATATAGTAGTTCAATGTGAGCACATTTTTTGTGGGATAAAGTGAAACTAACCAAGACATTGTAAGAATTAGGCCAAAAACAATTAAATGATTTGTCTCTTAATGGAATGTATAATATTAAACCCATTTCGATTTGTTTGAAGTGTTTAGACAATTGATTGAGACAGCTCATTTCAGTTGCTAATGAGAACATAGCAACACATTGCTATGGTATACAGAGATCAGTGTCAGCTACAACTACTGGATGTGAGAATCCAGTGTGAGATCAGTGTGAGAATGTGTGGCAATCAGTGTGAGAATGTGTGGCAAAAATTTGCTACCTTTGCTTCCTTATTTAAATAGTTATAGTGGCTGTCTCAGAAAGTCTGGTAATGAAGTGGTGCTACAATGTATTTGTGTGGAGATCAATTTTGAGTTTAGTTAAATAAGGATTGTTGAATGTTAGATCATCAACCACGCCAAATAGCATTTGGTTGTCACTAAATGGTGGTGTTAGATTTGTTTAGTCTTTTCTCTGAACCTGTCTGAAAAATACCCCAAAATATTCTCAAAAACAACATTATTTCTCACAGTCAGTCACATATGAGGTGTCAGAAGTGACAACACGGGGGTAAGGAATCACTGGTATATGACATGAGATTAGGGAAATGATATGACATGAGATTAGGGAAATGATAAGGAAATGGTAGACCAAAAATGGTGGAATGTCTACTATCTACTGTTAGAAAATTTGTATAACAAATGTGGTTTGCTAGTAAGTCTATTCTAACATCTATCGTGGTTAGATACCCAAATGGACCTTTGAAATCTGTGGTCGAAGAATGGAAAAACAGTAGCACAAAATAGTCATTTTGCAAAATAGTTCCTCTTTAATGGAATACCTGAACTATACATCTACATGGTATTTCAAATTGTTCTAGGTATCCAAAGATGGTATGAAACTTTATTTAGACTGAAAATGGTTCAAGGAGACCTTACCACCTATAGCCCTGGAGTTCTGATTCGCTGGTGTAGCATGTCAATAAGTTTGCTAATGTCAGTATTGTAAGAAACGAAGAACATAAACTGTTGCGAATTCAAATATTAAAGGAAAAGAAGAAATAGCTTATCCATAGCACATCCACCAGTAGCATGAAGAGGAATGGTTAGCTGGTAATGTGTAGCGTTTTTGACTAACCAACATAACCAGATAACTGCTTTGGTTCGCACTTACAGTACAAAACCTGTTCACCACAGTCATTTGAAATGCACCTGACACAAAAATAATAATAACAGACTATTTGCAGGTATTCCGGTTTATAATATATTCTAAATGCTTAATAACTTAAGAATTATCTTTCCACCTTACTTGACTTTAGAATTGTTATATTCAAAGCTCATTAACATAAAAACAATCACAGATTCACCTCCATTTCTGTCCAAATGATAATTTGGTTAAAGTAAAGTAAAGTATGGGCCTGCCAAACATGTGTATAGAATTGTACCCATTCTTCTCTTATACTAATGGAGCTTTTGTCATACAAAGATACACATATTACATGAAAAAGCAACCTAGGTAATCCAGTGGGGTAAATTGCTAATTGCAGGGGTGAATGGTTTGCAAGACAATTTGCTTTTAATTTACATACAAATTGTAATATTATTGCAGTATCAAATTCTCAAAATAATGCCTCATCACGGTAACAAGATATATAAATAACAAGATATGTAAATAAATAAAATAATCTTTCAGTATGTTCATTATAGCAAATTTTAAAGTCATATTATTCCATCATCAAAAGTGAATTAACAGATTCCCGATAACCCTCTATATCCGAATAGTAAATATATTACTGCTGGCATGCTTCCAATGGTGATGAGATGTGGAAGAAAAATAAAATAATTATATGGCAGTAAATATCATATTGTTTGTGAGGTTGCTTGAAACTGAATTTCTCAGGAATTCTCAAAAATGTTGCTGCAAAATCATCTGTCTCAAACATAACAGCTACTTTCAGAACAGTTGTGATCATAATGACTCTCACTGTAATTCACACATTGGCTGAATACCAATGACCCCACTGAATCCTTGGCCCTAAACCCTTAAGACTTAACCAGCATGAATCAGCCTAATTCTTGTAAATATCTAATTAATCTGTAATGACTGAAAATGAATGCAGGATTTAGCTAATTGTACCAAAGCAGCAAAGTAATTCCTTGTTAGTAACACTTTGTTATTGACTTATTACCCCAGCAAATATTTTTTTTATTGTTTAGAAATAATGTTGATGTCATTCAGTAATTATTTCAGTTGTTACTATGATTATTACCACAAAACTACCTTCTTATTACCAATCTGGTGTCGACAAAACTTGTTTTATTTCAATACATCTAAAATGAACCATTAAACCATGCAGTTTTGGAAGTTTTCTCAGATGTTTAAAACGATTGTATACACAGACATGTAAACTCAAGTGTCAGATTGGAGCCTTTTTTAGCCCTTATTTAACACCCATAGGCTATGTTAGGAGAATAGAAAATAATTATCAAAATGAATTACTCTACCAACCAAAGTCAAAGAAGGGTGACTCTTCCGATAAGACATGCTGGACTTCTGTAACCCCATGAATTGGGTTTGAGAATTTGTTTTATCTGACTTGAACTTAAATTTGATTCAGTTTAGTTGGATATTCCAAGAAGTCAGAAAGATTATATTACATGAAAGCTACTTGTTAGAGGCAATATGATCAAATGGCAATGCAGTTTTGTAGTAAGAAACTATCTACTACATCTTTTATTTAATAAAGTTTGTACACCAGTTTTTCCACATGGGGATTAAGGCTAGCACTAGACTAAAAGGGATCTTCGATGACAAAGAACCCTCACATTTGAACTGTTAGTTGTAAATGTAAATTCCAACTATGACAACATTTGTGAAGTGCGACCTCTATTTTTTTTTTTTACATTTGACCCCCTCAAGATTTATAACCTAATATTTAATACTTTCCAATATTATTGCTCGAACAGTACTACTGCATAGCCGCTTTCGGTCAATGAGCAGAGTCCATTTTTCCAGGAATCCACTGTGTGTCACTATGGCTTTTCCCAGTTCAACATTTTTTTACACTCTTGACGCGAGAGTTTAATGTCTATGTATTTAATCTCCAGTTATTGATAACATTTCATTTTTTTGTTTGTTATCCTAGTTATCAATTGAATAGCTGCCCTAACATTCGGAAGTTGATCTATTTAATTGCATCGACTGTAATAAGATGTGTGATCAAGTGATCAAGGAAAATTTGGGTGAGATTTTTTTTTAATATAATTACATGGGAATTAAATTATTGCTTCCGCTATAACTGAACATGTGAGATCTAACACCCTCTACCCAGTTAACAAGAATCCATGATTCGTCTGATGGAGCTTATTCTCATGCTCATGCCCATGTCCCTGAAGCTCCTGTGATCACCAGGCATCATGTACATCATCCTGCCTCTGAAATGGGGCTGCTCATACATAAGCCAGTGGCCGTCCATCACATTGCAGGACTGGCAGTCAGACATGCGGTAGCGTTCCTGGATAGATTCACAATCGTCCATAAGCTCCATCATCTGACCTCCAAAGTTCTCTCTCTCGTAGATTTTCATTCTGAAAGTTCCTCTGTGCTGTGGTTGGGAGACATGGAATTAAAGGGCATTAGAACAGATTGTAGCCTACTTTACATACATACACATGCATCATAAGTTAGTATACATCTGTGTTAATTGTGCAGTCTGTTACTGTTGTGTTTATCAGTCTATGATAAACCAATCTTACAGGTTCTCCTGATTGCATTGCATTCCATTGTGGATCCACTAAATTAATCCAGAAGAACATTGTGTCACATTGTATGTATATGTGTGTGTGTGTGTGTGTGTTTGGAGTTTTGTGTGTGTGTGTGTGTGTGTGTGTTCACGTGGAATATATATATAGTCAACATATTTTGGTTACCATAGGGATCATACGGCAAGAGCGGATGGAGTCACCCAGGCCTATACGCATGAAGTCAGAGTACTCGCCCCTCCTCATGAAGAACTGGTTGCCCATGAAAGTAGGACGATTGTAGACCATGAAGCAGCCGCTCTCCACCCTGCATGACTGGCAGCGACTGAGGTAGGAAGAAAAGTCAGAGCAGTCGCTCATACACTCATAAGAGAGTCCCTGGAAGTTCCTTTCCTCGTACAAGATGATCTGCATGAAAAAGACATCTTAGAGGTTCATACTTTTTAGGAAAAAACATTGTCATGCTTAAAGAGCAGTACTGTACCAAGAAAGTGGAAGTTACTTGAATTTAATTGATTCCACATAAACAACTATTATATAATTTGTTTCAAGGTACAAATGTGCCTTGGGATGTGCATCCCATAATTTTGTCTCTTCTATCTTATAACTGTAAATATCCCTTACCCTGCCCATGGTGATAGATTGTCGTATCTGATCTGCAATTACATCGACCTGTGGCCATTTTTATACTGAACATTATCCCTGACCATCTGCTGTGTCTTTGTTGAAAAACCTGAGTCATCAGCTTAATCGTATTGGACTGGGCCTGTTTTTCAAAGCAGACCCCAAAGGGTTATTATTTGGTATTGAATGCATTTAGAACTAATGGCTTTTTTCTATATTGTCCCACCATGCACTGTAGAAAATTCCCCTCACAAAGAGCTTGGTCAATATGAAGGTCATTTTAGGTCCTCGATGGTGGGGAAACATATAATGTACTAATCATTCACAGACAAGGCCAGATGATTCAACTTGGTTTTCTTCTATTTACTGAAACTGGACTTTGTGTATATTGGGTTGATTTATAGGTGTAAAGAAAGGTAAATTAATGCAATCGTTAAAGTATTTGGCCAAGGAGTATATAGGAGTATAACAAGCTAAGGAGTACCATTACCATGATTAGGAGTACCAGTAGCTTACAACACTTGTGAAACAATGCATAAGAATAAGAATTATTCTTCAGCAGTCCACTCAACCCAGAGGCTACTGGAAAAGGAAATAGTGCAGCCTCATAAACTATGGATAAAGTCATCAAAGGGCTGAGGACCCTAGGTGCACAGACTGTAAAAATCTTGTTGTTTCTTTAAGGATTATTCCAAGTTCCTTTTCTTTGCTATTCATACATGCACTATTTTATAGATCTCTCTTGGTAACACCAGTTAATCTTTGAGTACTGAAGTGTGCGTAAGTTTGTGTTTACAGTTGGTGTTTCAGTACAGCCAACATATTAAATGACCTCTGTTGTTATCTGAACACACTGTAAAAAATCGCGGTGTCTGTAGACAGCCCTGGCTCCACAAACGGCAACAAAACACAGTGGGCAAACCTAGCATAACAAACGAAAACTAAACATAACAGTGTTCCAGCCAATAAACGACAAGGTTCATGAGTCTTTCGGGAGGCATGGGAGGGAGGGGGAGGAGTGAGCTATAACTTATAACGCTTGAACCCTCTCTGGAGTTATCCTCCGTTTTGTTTGACAATACTTCGAACGTCAACAAGAAGTGACGTGAAACAGCATCGCTTAGAGCGCCTTTAATATGTGTTCCAAAATGCATGTAACAGCCAAGCTAATTAAACACAATGAAAATGTGACATTTGCAATTTATTTTTTTTATATATTTATTTATTGAAGGAGTTGCACAATACAGGTTATGGCATTGAGTATGTTATCCTCCATCTTCTTTTTTATATATTTGAAACAGGAACATTACCCGCACTCACCCTCCCCGCACCAGGCAGCTAGTATGTTAACACACATTCCAATTATGAAAGCACCTCAATGCAATTATGTATCAGCATTCTTTCAAGACATAGGTCCATATGTGTCTATAACATAATAGATGACTTAATGACATTTTTTTTCTCATTCCAACCATCCTGTGAGGAATAAATAAGTAAGTAAAATAATAAATAAACATTGTTAGGGACATTCACTCAGTGGGCAATTCTGTTAGATTTTTGAAAGCAGAAGCCCACGGGGAAATAGAGGACTTCCAAAAAAGCTAAATTCTCCTACGGGCCAATAGTGATGTGAATGCAATAATGTCTGCCTGGTTAGTATTTAAATTCAGAGTTTCATCTGCCACACCAAATATTGCTATACTGTAAGTATATTGGGTTCCAGCCTTATTCCGAGAACCTCACTGAGTATTTTGAAAACTGTTGCCCAGTAGCCTGAAAGTTGAGGGCAGGACCAGTATGAGTGTGTTAAGTTGGCCGGAGAAAAAGAACATTTATTACAGCTATTATCTGTTCCCGGGTATATGTTGGCAAGCCTTTCCTTACTTAAATGAGCTCTATGCAAAACCTTAAATTGTATAAGTCCCAGTCTAGCACATGAGGATGAAGAATTGACTCTATTCAACGCTTTTGACCAATAGTCCTTGGACATGTCTATACCAAGCTCTTCCTCCCACCTACTTTTAGATTTGTCAAGGACATTTGCAATTTAAAGCAAAGCCTGCATGGTTATGTACCTGTTGTGTACCACGCATAAACCCTTGCTCCTTTTTCTCCTCTGGCCAGTTTGCATGCCTAAATATCATAAGTGCAGATTACTTTAGGAAGTTAGGAAATGTTTCATACAGAAGTGTAGTGTTTTTTTGGGTGGGGATGGGGGGGAATGCAGCTTGTTAATGCAATGCTATTAATTAGCACCCTTGTATTCACACACATTAGATATACAGTTATCTGTTCCAGGAAGTTGGAGGAACTCAATTTCCCTATGTCCAATTCACACCACACCCCTGGCTTCACATGAATGTTTTGGTGACTCTCAAGATATCAGCAGGCTGGCTTGGTATATTTTTCTACTGAACTTGTGGGTTCTAGGTTGACAGGTGCTTGAGTTTACCTGTAAGATACTGTATGCAGCAATTTATTAAATGTAATCCACATCAGACATAAACCTCAGATAAGTGATTTATGTTGACCAAAAAATCAAAAGCCTGCATTGACCAACCCATGTAACAATCACAATTTATTTAAACCAGATCATGAGTAATGAGAAAGTCAAATAAAGAAAAGACATGGGTTCCCATGCACAGTCCTTCCATATGAATTAACTTTAGATGTAGAAATTCTGCTAAGTGGAGTAATGAGGTGCTGAATGAGGTAATTCTATAAAATGATGTTAGTTAAACATATCTACTCATACAAACACATTGGGAGCATTAGCTATGTTGGGGATGTTAATGTCCCCTTTAAAGAAAATTCACTTCATTGACTCCCCTACACAAAGAACAGCATCAGTACAAACACATAGATAGGATAAAGAATTGCAAAACAAAAACAAATGTATGTATCATGCCAGAATATTTACTTTTAACCCTAATGTGGTCATAGTATACTTAACTTGTTTCAGTCCAGTTCTTACTACATAATCTTGTTTATTGTTGTATTTTTCTTTTAGTTGCTAGAAGTATCTACAGAACATAAAAATATATTATTTGTACTTCAGTGTATATAAAATTGTATTTTTTTCTATAACCTACAGTATTTTGTCACAAAACATTTATCAAGTAAATAGAGCTCATAGATGCTTATAAATAGACCAGTGTAGCAGTGGTACAGTTTCTAAAAAACTGTCCCAAAAAATAACCTGACATCCGCATTAGATTTGCAACAACAAACACCTGAAAAATGTTATCTCTTGCCTTAAACATGCTTTTAAAAGTTGAACTATAACATTTTAATTTCCAAAACAATACAAGTGTGTTCATTGACAAAACAGTTTGTTTAATTAACTTTTGTTGAGATGCAGTACAGGTATCGTCACGTAATTGCAAAGGACTAACAGGACTCCATGATGCGCCTAATAGACCCAATCCTCATAGGTCCCATGCCCATGTCCCTGAAGCTTCTGTACTCGCCAGGCCTCAGATACATCATCCTGCCTCTGTAGTTGGGCTGCTCATACATGAGCCAGTGGCCGTCCATCACATTGCAGGACTGGCAGTCAGACATGCGGAAACGTTCTTGGATGGAGTCACAGTCATCCATGAGCTCATGCATCTGCCCACCAAAGTTCTCCCTCTCAAAAATCCTCATGCGGAAGGTTCCTCTGTGCTGTTGTGAGAGGAAACCAAAGTAAACGCATTATCCAGGAAACGCAATTAAAATTGCAAAAGCAAAAGGCCCATTTAGGGAAAGATGGGTTATTTATTGGGGATTCTGGTGTAAGGGACTACAGACAGTTTTACTAAATGAGGCCACAGTATTCAGAGCTAAGACACATACCATTGGGATCATGCGGCAGGATCTGATGCAGTCACTTATACTCATGCCCATCAGTCGCTGGTTGTCAGGATAGTCCCCTCTTCTGACCAGCATCTGGTGACCCATGTAGTTAGGGCGCTCATAGACCATGAAACATCCACTCTCAACCCTGCAGGAGTTGCAGCGGCTGAGGTAGGAGGTCAGTTCAGCACAATCACTGCTGGTCTCATAAGAGCGACCTTGGAAGTTCCTGTCCTCATAGAAAATGATCTAAAAGGAAACATAATCATCCAAAATAATAATCTTTACTGCAGAACTTATATAAGTTCTAGCCGTCAACATTATAACATTGCCATATGACCTGCAATGAAAAACATGGTAACATTGTCAATTGTAGTGAAATGAAAACATAAAAAAGTTATTATGGTAGTTAGAATTATTGTCTACCGACCCTGCCCATGATGACGATAATTCCTTCCACAAGACCAATGGTAGTGCTATATCAACTCGTTATCAGTGCGTCTTTTATACTGATCTTGATAGCTTCATGATCTGTGTACCCATTGTGTAAACTCCATACTCAGCAAATCTATATAGTGGCCTTTGATGTTTGTTAAATCAGTCTGTAAGTGGTTATTATTCACAATTGTATGCACCTGGGGCAGTGCCAGATTTGTCCTGTGTGGGCCTGGTGAACAGTGGGATTTGGGGCATGGAAGGGGGGGATGAATGGTTTGCTGCTGTTCAGAAAGTGATCTTTTTACATTTAATATTCCCCTGTGACAACAAGTTTTTCACCAGTGGTGTATTTTCGAGCAAATACAGTAGGACCTCCACGTGTAACCTCATACATATTTTAAGTATTATGAACACTACTAACCCTGGAAAACTAGGTGGATATGTAGTCCAGCAATCATATGGGTCATTCCCCTTCCCATCCACGGTGGGCTGTCTGAAAGCCCAAAAGCAGGTTTTACAAGATAACTCCACAACCATTGCCATTGTATTTATTCCAAGAAGGGATAGCAAAAAGATCTTTACTATCTATCTAATCTGTATTCCGATGTCTCAAGTTCCGATGTCTCAAGTTCTCGATTTTGGGAATTGTTTGTGAGTTTGTGAGATTTTTAAAAATCCTTACATATCAGCTCATATGGCAGGCAACTCATGTAAACTTTTTGGTCCCATTTGCATCATATTGAAGGACCATCACGTCAGATTAAAAAAAAAAAATCATACCAGTACAAATGTCAGGAAACAATAATATTAATTGGTCAATTTTAGAAAAGCATTTTTTTTCTGAATCTTTGGCTGTAGCCTAATTAGTAACACCTTGCCGTTTTGTGGAAAAATGGCTACTGTGAAATGGGCCCATTAGGGGGTGTTCACATTCAGGGTTTTTTTCTCAGGTGCGGGTGAATGTTTTAGATTATTTTCCAATGATACAGAAAGTAAAAAAAAAAAAAAAAAAAAAAAAAGGTCCTGGGTGCTTTTAAATGCTTAAAATGGTTTTTTTTTCTAGCCTTGGTGCTTTTCTATTTGAGAAAATCTTTTCCAAAACAAAGAAGCCAAATCATAGCTCTCAAACAGGACTATAAAATGCACCATGCTGCTAATAATATGCATATGAACTTTGGTTGCCTCGTCAACATCCAAAACCAAAACAATAGCGAATTTTCGCATCCACAACATTTCAAATAATAAAAATGTCTGATAGTTGACACCAACGTGCTTGTGCTCTACAACGGCTGTTTTCATGGGGATTAAAATAAATGTTTGGTGTTGTTTTGGGGGAGTAAAAACCCTGTCTGCTTTTTATCTTTAAAAAATAAAAAAAACACCTAGGTCAAGTGTTTTCTGTAAATGAAAAACTGCCAGTGTGAACACCCACTTAAACAGCAAATCCCATTCGCAAATATATGGTATTTTCTTATGAAAATGCACGCTCATTAGTTAGCCTATATTCTCAATTTAGTTTTTGTTGAACTATAGAAGAGGCTATAGCATTAGTGTGTGTCTGACAGGGTAAGGGGCATCACAATGATGGCACCAATCATGATGTACTATAATTCATTGGCACAACCCTATACCCAGTAATACTGGCATATTTGTGCCTGGAGTTTTATTTGGGGTTTAAAAACCAGAATATGACCAAATTTAGAATAACTCTAACCCCAAACCCTAAAATATTACTATGAGAATAAGGAGTTTACATGATTGTCACACAACCTACAGGAATGTGCCTTGCAAGTAAACATAGTCATTCAGGTTTTTGGTAACTTTGACAGTAACCAAATTTTACCATAATGCAACCAGAATATGACTTGCATGTAAATGTAGTCTTTAGCTGGATGTCGATTCTATTTTATTCTGTTTCATATTTGCCATAACAAAACTTCAGCTCAAGGAAAATGCAATTGAAAATGAGTTATTCACTATGATACATGTATCCCTTTTACACCTATTCTCAAAATAACAATAATGCAAGTATGTTACAAATAAATAGATTCTTTATTTGTGAATTTTGAGTGCTTTACAGACATTCCAATGACAATCATTTATAAAGAATCTAAATGATTTGTCAGAAGGTGTGTTAGTCATAAACAATGATGTATCTAACACATGTCCATGATGCGCCTCATGCTCATGAATCTCATGTTGCTCATGCCCATCTCCCTGAAACTTCTGTACTCGCCAGGCCTCATGTACATCATTCTGCCTCTGTAGTGGGGCTGCTCATACATTAGCCAGTGACCGTCCATAACATTGCAGGACTGGCAGTCAGACATGCGGTAGCGGTCCATGATGGAGTCACAGTCATCCATCAGCTCCATCATCTGACCTCCGAAGTTCTCCCTCTCGTAGATCCTCATTCTGAAGGCTCCTCTGTGCTGTGATGAAAAAATACATGGGTGGATCTCAGTGCAAAAGCGATATGTCACGAAAAAAGCTATTTATCTAACACATTACTATCATAAGCATTTATTACCATAGGGATCATTCTACATGAGCGGATGGAATCGGTCAGCCCCATGCGCATATAGTCAGCATACTCGCCCCTCCTCATGAAGTACTGGTTACCCATGAAGTTGGGACGCTCGTAGATCATGAAGCACCCGCTCTCCACCCTGCAGGAGTGGCAGCGGCTGAGGTAGGAGGACATGTCAGGGCAGTCGCTCATGCACTCATAAGAGCGACCCTGGAAGTTCCTGTCCTCGTAGAAGATAATCTATGAAACAAAATACATTATTTAAAAATGTTTATTTTTATTGAAAATGTGCATAAAGTAGCTTTTTTTTTTTTTCAAAATATGTTCTAATAGATATACTGTACCTTTCCCATGTTTGCTGGGCTGTCAACCTGGGAATCCATCCAACTGCCTATGCACGTTTACAGAAGCCTTTTATACCTCATTGGGGACCACGGTGGGTTTTGTCATTCAAATAGTGTCAAACCTGATGAATAAGCAGGATCACAATTTCAATTTGGGTCCAACAAGAGTGAGAGGAACATGCATGTATGTCCAGTAAATACTATTAGGATACTTAAAAACATAAAGGCCAAGTTTTAGGAAAAAAATAATCATTGCCTCACTTGAGAAAATAATTATCTTCTCAAATCCTATTATTATTGGTTATAAAAAAAAACTGTATATCTTAACATTTTATTCTTGCTATTGTGCCACAAACTCAAGGACATTTCAAGAAAGAATGTAAAGAAAACAAGAATAATTTTTTGTTATCAAAAAAATCTGTACACTAAAGCACATTGTATACAGTAGCAGTCAGGCCCTTCTTGATGCTCTTGCCATCGCAAGCATTACATTAGACACAAGAGGAGTGTTGGGTACAAATCAATACCTACAGTAGGCCACTGAGAAAACAACCACTTTGTTTTCAGGATGTTGGATTTAGCATTTCTAGTGTTATTCCCATATCCATATTTAATGATAATGTTAACTGATAGCAGTTCTATTTTCTATTTTTAAGTGAAAGATTATTACTTTTGTGCCTACAACTGCAATGATTATTGCACATTTTTATTATTTTTCCATAATGCTGATAAACTAATTTAATGTGTATGTATAAGTGCTCAACATCATGAAGAGAGTTAATCAATGTTTGAAAAAAACTGTCGATATCAAACTTGTGATGTCTTCTTGCCCTCTATGGGTTCAGCCACGTAACTACAGTTGTCATTTACATCACAAAAGTACACATTTTAAACAATATCCTGGATTACATTTGAAATAGTCTGAAAAGTGTTCTATTATAAATTTACTCAAAACCTAGATACATACAACGGTTCAATGCATTTAGTTTGACCAAAAGATGAGTCTAAAAGAGGGAAGGGAAGAAGTCTGCATAAATTGCCAAGATAAATAAAGTCTTTGATGTGTAACTTTTCTCACCTCTGATTGGCTGATATGTTTAAGATCAGTACTACTCTGACCAAGTATTTGAGTAGAGGCATCAGGCATTCAGCTAGAACATAGAGAAGTAAGTAGATTAGCTCTCATTGCTCTAAACTGAAAAGTCTTCTCCAAAAGAGTGTGTTACTGTTTATGTGTTAGAGTCACTGACATTGTAAAAGATGGTGAAAGGTAAATGACACAGATTTATTTCAGAAAATAGAAATTCAGAAATGCCCATAACGATAAGAAAACTAAACAAACCCCGCCCCCATTGGTCCATTGGAAAGCTATCTAAATGTAAAGTGTGGTTTTACATTCTATGAGCCCTTTAAGTGATATTTTCTGGGTATGACTGCAAATTGACTAATTTTACTTCATAAATTAGCACTATTATGATATAATCTGTAGATGAACCCATTCATATCTTTAATCTGATGCATCAAGTCTTGGTCTGAGACACCTCTGCTCAAAGTAAAGGGGTGTCTGCTCAGTGCCTTGACTAAGTGTTAAAGACAGTGAGTCCCTCTACTCAACCATTACCTGCTTCAAGAACTCTAAACCACCAATATAGTCAATGTCCACACAGCCAAACCACTGCAGTGAGGATTTCCAGGAACAACCTCATTCCCGCTCTTAATAATTTAACGTAATTATTCTCTAAGGTCTCCAAAGATGAAATGTAAGTTTTGTTGGGCTAAAAATAATCCATCAATAATCTGTTCAAATATTGTCCAATGCCTTGGGTATTAATAGGATAATGAACTGTGCTCTTCACCATTGTGGCATGACTGGGAGACCAAGATGGAGCACACTTTTTGTCAGAAATGTAAGGGAAGGAAAACAATTTTGAATATTACTGTATGTGAAGGGTTTCACTCTAGCCAACATAACCAACTGTTTTGTTATAGCGAGGTCACAGTAACAGCTACATGTTTAGATTAACAAAGCTTGAACAATCATTCTATTCACAATGTGCTGGACTCCAAAATGAGGTTTTAACTGCTGCTGTCCATCCCTGTAATCTACTTTATTTAATAACTACTACCAAAAACAAACACTGTTGCTTTTCTGCTGTTCTGTTACCTTTTCTTCCCAGATGTTTAGTACCTGGTGGGGCAGACTGGATGATAATTTAGTTCCTCTCGTCAATCACTCAATCAGAGAAAATACAGATGGCGAAGATAATATTACACATATACAGTACATGCACTGTACAGTATTGAAAAAAACTCATATAGATCTATCTTATAGACATATGTGGACCCAGAAGTTGTAGAAAATCCATTGACTGACTAAATTAGATTTTTCTGATGTCTGATGTCTCATCTTGTGTACTGTAGCTTCTACAAGCAAGTGATATCCAAAATCCCCTCTGTAAAAGCCTCTGTATCTAATAAGTTAGTGAAATGAGACAATAATGATGTAGGGGAATAATGGACATTGTTGCCTTTGACCATTATTCTCTTTATACTGGGACATCTGGGTAGCCATCATCCCTGACTTCTTAATCACATTTTTATTAGGATGCACCATATAGAATGCCGTTATATTATACTTTTTCCCCAACTACTTGAAGTAAAGCCTAAATGCACTCACACGTTAACACAGGATTGAAATTTAATGACCTGACTGATGTTCACAGCACAACAAAATGGTAACTTGTGACAGAGATGTTATTTAAAGGTGCTCTAAGCGATGTGACACGTTTTTAGGACTAAAACATGTGTTGTTACATACAGCAAACATCTCCTCACAATCTGCTAGCTGCCTGTCCCCTGAACTCACTGTAAAAAAACGCGGTCTCTGTAGACAGCCCAGGCTCCACAAACGGCAACATAACACAGTGGGCAAACCTAGCATAACAAACAAAAACGAAACATAACAGTGTTCCAGCCAATAAACGACAAGGTTCATGAGTCTTTTGGGAGGCATGGGAGGGAGGGGGAGGAGTAAGCTAACTTATAACGCTTGAACCCTCTCTGGAGCTATCGTCCGTTTTGTTTGACGATACTTCGAACGTCAACAAGAAGTGACGTGAAACAGCATCGCTTAGAGCGCCTTTAACTAACACTATGTTGGGGAGTAGGGGAAATGGGAATTTTAGAAAAGCCACAACAGGATGGAATTGTTAGATGTTTGGTTGACAGTAGTCCATGCCAACCTGATACCATTTTTGTTCAAAGCAATTGTCCATTCAGTACCAGTAATGTAGTAATCTAGTAATGAAAAATGTAGTTCCATAAGCCTGTTTAAGATATTAAAACGTGTTAATTGCTAGCTAAACGGAGGCGCTGTGGCTCAACAGGCTAAGGCATCGTGCCATGACTCCAGCGATCCAGGTTCAATTCCTACCTGTGGTCCTTTGCTGATCCTGCCCCATCTCTCTCTCCCATTCATTCCCATTCGCAAAATACGAGCTTAAACATTCAAAACTGAAGACATTGCAAAGGTGTTACTTAATACAGTCATACAACCATTTAGGTAATGAACACTAATGTTGCCAATTTTTTAGGCATTTGTTTTCTACGGTGGCTGCTAGGTGGCATGAAAAAAAAAAAGCTAAGGCGGAAAAAAATGAAGGTAAAAAAAACTGCCAGATCTTGAGTTTGTTTTGCGAGATCTTGACTTTCTTTTGCAAGATCTCCAGTTTGTTTTGCGAGATCTCATAATATTTTAGCCCAGCAAAATCCCAAAAAAAAGAAAAAAGTTTTGCGAGATCTCGCAAAATATGCCCTATGGCCTCTGCCTTGCCTATTATGTAGCCTATGCACAACAAAAGGACTGTAGTAAGGTTGCCTCTGCTGCACCCTCCCTGCTGCAGTGCAGTTCGTCCAGGGGCAGAGCATGCAGAACAGCTACGGTCAATATCCAGACAATTGATCAAGAAATACAGTGCATGGCAGAACAGCTACAGTCACTCTATTCTATATAAATTTTCGTACAATTATGATCAAGAAATCCATAAATCAGAGCCAGGAGAAGATTGTTCGAAATTCCTTGAGTTTTCTGTATTCTCTGGCCACTGGTTCAAGATGGTTCACAGTGATTCAAGATTCAAGAAATGGAGAGGTTTATTGAGTTTTTATTTGAGTTTTTTCACTATTGGTAGCGAGTTTCCATATTGCGATTGATACTCTTTTTTGCACAGGAATGCACAATCTGTAATTTGTATTATGTTTTCCTATTGTGCGCCCAAGGCGGCGACAAACGTAGCCTAATCAAATGCCTCAGGGGAGACTGAAATTGTGAATGAACTGGCTGCGAGTGAAAGTCGCAACTATGTCCCACCAATGGCTTGTCCGTGGGTGTCTCCAAACAACAGGCGATGCTCGTTGCCTTCAGAGCCACAGCATCAAATGAGAGATCAATCATAGAATAGCCTATTAGGCTAAGCGGGTGATCATAATAGCGTAGTATTACATGCAGGTCTATTTTCAATCAAGAAAAGGTCTCGCAGAACTTCTCATGTAGGCTATTTGCTCAACGTTTCGTCTTGTGTCTGTGTTGATTCTCGCACATCTGGTTATTTAGCCCATGTTACGCTGAACTAGGCCTAGCCTGTCATGATTGGACAGGTAGCCATTTAGGGGTGTGTCAGTCAGTCCATTCACAAATCCTACAAGCCAGCAAGACGGGGTGATCCTACTTTTGTTATGTGCTATGTGAATTTGGGAATGGAGATCGATCAAACAGAGTCTATGGTCCTGTCAAGCTACCGATTGAAACATTTACTGCTATTTTAATCTGCTCTATGTGTTTATGGCCATCTTGATCCGTCAGAAACCGTTCATTTAGCCTACTCACAGAAAAATAGACTGCTCATCTTTTTCGAATTGCAGAGGGACAGATTAATGTACGAACGCACCCATAGGTCTCCCACTCCCACACTTGAGGGAGAGGGAGACACCTTTCTCTGATCAATTGTTTGCATGCATTATAATTACTTCAAGTTGAGCATGACTCAGCATTGCAAAACCAAACATTATTAAATTAAACACATCTTACAGAAGACTTGGAGGTTGTATTTACATGCATTTTTATATAAATAATGGCCATTTTTAAAATAAATAAATAAATAAAGTTGTCCTCTCAAGTGCTGCTAGCATCTTAATAAAAATACTTTCTCATCTGTTTGACCATGCAATAATCAGTGCATAAATTCCTTTCTGTGCAATAGACACAATCACCAAGACATGTAAGAAAACACAGACATTTGTTGGCCATTACACTTTTGAAAGTTACCACAACTTGACAATTTCTCACAGAAATTATTCCGCACAAAACACTGTGCAGAAATTGGCATACAATATTATATAGGCTCTGCACATGCCGCGCATAAACAAACAGTGAGTACAAACAGACTGTGTTAGCCTCTGCAAGGCACTATCACATCCCATCCCCGAGGCAATTGTTTGATAGTCATTACATTGTGACAGAAATCAAACCAACCATTTTGCTGATATGCAAATCAAGGTTATTTACTTAACAAAGGCTGTCTCTGGTCAGCACATTCTGCTTTTCGATATAAACCTCGGGTGTGCTGCAACAGAGTGGGAGGTGAGCAATTCAATAAATGTACAATGGGGAAGGTAAGTTTAGCTCTAATATTTACAGTACGTGGACATTTTTCTTAGAATTTCTTAGGCAATGCAGCATGTAGAAATAAGTCATCGTGAGCAAATAAACACTAATGAACCATGAGAGGTTATAAAGAGAGCTTTTATACAGGCACATTTGAAGCTAAAGCTTACCAGTGCTCTGCCTCTTTGTTTCAGATCGTGTTCTATGAGGAAAAGAATTTCCAAGGTCACTGTTATGAGTGCAGCAGTGACTGCCCAGACCTACACTGCTACTTCAGCCGCTGCAACTCCATCAGGGTGGAGAGTGGCTGCTGGGTCCTATACGAGCGCCCTCACTACAAGGGCTATCAGTACATCCTGAGCCCTGGGGAGTACCCTGACCACCAGCAGTGGATGGGCTTCAGCGACAGCATCAAATCTTGTCGGTGTATAACAAATGTAAGGTCGATTGAATCGGTAACTTGCAAAGTACAGTGTGCTTGTCTGCGTTGTACTGTATGTAGGGTGAATGGTGATATAATATTGGTCCAATCAGTCAACAGAGAACCTAGCCTGGGTGCCATATGTGACATAGCTGTCTTGTTGTAAAGGAAGTTGACGCACACTAAATAAACTTGCTGGTCACAGGAGTGCACTCCTGCTTAATGCCTCAATTTATCAATAAATTAAGGCATTTAGCATTAAAATCCCTAGCATGCCAACATAGTTCAAATTAGGCCCAACATTATTAATCTCAGCATCTAATTATTGAAGTTGCTTTTTGATGTCTCATTTGAGTTTTTGAGAAAATGGACATTAAAGAGTGCCAGGTCTACTTCTGATGCAATGCACCACTGGTTGAATGGCATGCTAGAGAGAGCACCAGCCAGGCATTATGCAGTGAAAATCCAACAGACAATAAGGAGAGATAAAAGGCTCATTTTTTTGGCAGCAGTGTGCCCATGCACATTATGATGAAGGAAGTCAGGAAAACCCTCAATATCAACGTCCACTTGCTTAGCTCTCAAGTTACAGAAAGTTGGAATGTCATTCCCTACCTACAGTATTCTGCATGTGTGTCATTTTTAAGGTGTATGGAAATGCCTATAAAATAAGGATTTATGAGAGGCCAGACTTTGGAGGACAGATGGCGGAGTACTGTGAAGACTGTCCCTCGGTCCATGAGGCCTTCAAGTTCCGTGAGTTCAACTCTTGCATGGTGATGGATGGTGCCTGGGCCTTCTATGAGCAGCCTAACTACAGGGGGCGCCAGTACTTCCTGGAGCAAGGGGAATACCACAACTACACAGACTGGGGTGCCACCTCCCCCTGCGTGGGTTCTTTCCGCAGGGTCACTGAATTCTAGAACGCCATGGTCTTCCAACACTGGATTTCAAAAAGTTGCTTGTGTGTCTCACATACTGGCAAATAAAGTAATGACTTTGCTGCAGAGAGTGTTTTGTAATCTTTATCAGCTTTAAAAGGTGGCTGGATTGAACCAGGGCAAACATTCTACCTCAACTATGTTGTCCATATGAGACTGTATTTGGTTATTGACTGAAGATTTTTAATTGCATGCTTTATTGTCTTGTTAAAAAGTAATGTACACATGACAGTAAAAGCAAAGGAGGCAAAAAAGATAATCTCAAGAATATAAACTAGTGTCTATTTGACACTAACGTTGTTTGGGACCAAAGATTTTGTATTCAGGCTTCATAGATATAATGTACACGCTTGTGTTAAGGAATGGTACAAGGAACAGCATATTCTCTAAAGTTTCAGAGAAACTCAAGAACCTTTATGTATTTCTTAGCTTGTTTGATCTATAAAATCTATAAACTTTTTTAGCCTGTTCATTGTGAGTTGTGTATTCATGTTTTTTATTCTTTCTTATTTTTTTGAGTTGGCCTTCTTTGAGGCTACAAAACAATGCTAAAGTATCAACAAAACGGAAAAATCTTGAGATAAGTGACATAAAATAATACATAAATAAAAACTAATATTTAAAAACCTACACTACCTACAGTATTACATGATTACATAAAAACAGCATTTCAACACAAAACCTTGTCCTTATCCTTGTAAAATCTGCACTGGAATGTGGCATTTTTATGCTACTTTGTTTTCTAATACATCCTAACAAATGTGTGTTTCAAGAAATATTACAAAACACTAGTAACAAATAATAGGGCCTTAGTAGCTGTACTCCCAAGTTTGGTCAGACAAATCGCATTGCCTGCGAGTCCCTTAGACATACAGTTAACTTATCTAGGTACCAGTCTACCCATTGTGTGCCGTTTGTAAAGACTACAAATTCTAATGTATTTTTCCATTTACCTTCAGAGTAGGTTGCCATTACCAATTTTGGAGTTGATATTCAAAAAAGTGACTTTGGAGTTGATGTACCAAAAAGAGACATTTTTCCTTTTACCTGTCTTCAGAATATAATTTTTGAGTTGATATACCACAAAATGACTGCGATATAAGCTAAATTAGCCAACTTTTGCGTCCCCTGGAGGTCAAAGGTCACAAAGGATCAGTCTCTTTTTCACGTACTACACAAGTTAATGCACCTCGTTATTGGGGTATGAACTTACTGCCAGTCTTTATGTGAAAATTACTTATTTTTATATTATTATATTATTTTATATTATAATTATATTTACCATAGACTTCCATTATGGAAAAATTGTAAAAATAAAAATATAGCTGCAAGCAGCATTGAGGGAACCACACAGCATAGGAGTTGTACTGTTGTAAATGGCACTGAATAAATATATATATTTTTTAATTTAACTAAATTGAATAAGCACTCTTATGATTCATGTCAATACCCCCAACTCCATATCGCAATATCGCAGGTGTGCTTGTACTAACATGAGTATTGCCTGTAGGGGGCCTCAGATTTGGAACAACATTGATGAAGCCCTGAAAGTGATGCCATCTTTCTCCAACTTTAAAAGACAACTATTTTGTAATTTTATACAAACCTATAGCTAAAATTTCCTTCTCCATGGTTGACTGGATTGTGTGTGGGTGGGTGTGTGTGCGCGTGTGTGTGTCTCTGGAGTGAGTGAATGAGGATGCACATTATTGTCTGTGTGTGTGGGTGTGTGCGTTTGTTTGTGGATGGTCCTTTTGTTAAGATTGTACTAAATGTCTTATGGAATTCTGTTGTACGTTGTTGGAGTGTATGTAGTGTGTATGTATTATAACTGTTTAGCATATTGAATGCCTGACTATTTTCTTTACTTTTTTTTGTTTTTTCTTTCTTTGTCATAATACTTACTTACCTTACCATTGGGCCCGGTACTATAAGCTTATAATTAGCTTCACTTGGGGACCCTTTTCTCCATGCTGCTATACTTTCATCATGATATGGAATTGTTAATAAAATGGTGTGAAGAAATAAATAAATAATCAAATCAAATCAAATCATATGCCAAGTTTGGCCAATTCCTGCCCCAATTTGGCCAGAGGCTTCGCCTTGTTTGTGTAAATGCAGGTGGTAAATGTGTTGATGTAGCAGGCAGCTGTATTACCCCAAAAATACAACTGCCTACATGAGAACATCAGAGTGTTCATACCAGAATCAGAATCATGTTTATTGGCCAAGTATATGCGCAGACATATACAGGTAATTTGGTTCCCGTCAATCTCTCAAGCACAACCATAAAAACACAATACTATAATCAATAAAAACACACCACAATATAAACAGCTATGAAGAAAAACACAACAATGTACGTACTAAAAAAAACACAGATTGCCCCTATGGAAATGCAAGTTCAGTCAACAGGCTCAGGTGTGTAGCTGCAAATGAGTTTTATAGGAACAACAACAACTGTTATTAAAGCCAAACTTGTATAATTTAAGAATTAAACATTAACACAACCAATGTGTCATTAAACACAAAAATAACATTAACTACACAACAGTAAAACCAAACAGGCTCTGTTGAGATTGCCTGACATACTGTAACCTATTTTAGTCTTGCAAACTTAGTCTGAAATATCTGAGTTCGATACTCACAAATGTTAGGTGTTTTATTTTTTTTAATGTATGACTTTGGGAAGTACTTTTTCACAAATTTGTGTTTTTTTTTTTTTTGTTTTTTTTTTAATAATCATTTTAGATTGTGTTAAGTAGAGGCCACTTATGGCAGCGTGTGATTGTAGAGAAAGCTTGGCCAAAACTAGTTGATTTGCTTAACACAATAGTGTTTAACATTTGATATAATGTTAATAATGCCCCTGTTGCTGTTTTTTCTGTTTTTTTTCTGGGATGGTTTAAAGTAGTTCTTTAAATGTCCGAATCAGAATAAGAATCACTTTTATTTGCCATCATAGAACCACAGGAATTTGACTTAGCATCCAGTGCTTAACACAAATCTAAAACAGACATGGTATGTGCCCAGTACTATTACTACTAATAATAAAATAAAACACAGACAGATTCAACTCCTGTTACAAGGAGGGGGCAGACATTGAGTCACCGATTTAAAAGAGAAAATAGACTTGGGGAATAAAGCTATTTAGGTGGCGTGAAGTCTGTTTCGCCTGCCCTCTTCCTGTGATTACTGTGATTCAGCTTGAAAAACCCTGAACATTAAGGCAGATATTTCTTTTTGAACTTATATTGTAGTGGCCTACTGTACATCAGTGCGTGCTCTTGGGAACATTCAGGAAGATATTAATCTCCTGTGGAAACCAGCTGGTAATCCTGGTAATCAAAATTCAGGTATGAATTCAGATATGTTCATTTTCAATATTTACTAACTATAGACTAACTTACTATCTATCCACCCTTATTTCTGAAACATTTTGGTTGAGGTATTTTAATGTGATTTTGAAATGTCTGGTGACGTCTCTTGTGAAAATGCTAAACTAAATAGTGGTGTATTTCCACCATCCGTGAAGCATATTTTTGTTATTGGTTTGTAAAGGAGTGTACCTGCGCAAGTGGGTCTAGTGGTGAAGAATAAATGTTTATTTTCAAAGATTTTTTATTTATGTAGGCAACCGGCAGGTTAAATAAATCAAAACAAAATAAACCAACAAATAATATATATAAAAAACACAAATTTGATGCAAACAAATAAACACAAGGGGAGATTCAAACATAACTAGGCACACCTAGATGACACTGACCTAATATGCTCCCACATCAGAGTTGTCATTCAATCTGTGCCACTCAGGCACCATATATACAGAGATGTGCAAAAGTTTTGGCACCTCTTGAAATTAACACATTTTAGACATTTTTTAAATTTAAATAGTCTCTCTAGCAAGTGTATAGTTGATCTATACGTTGATGCCTTGATGATAGATTTGATGTCATAGCTTAAAAAACAACAAAAAAACATGTATGGCCCTGTGCAGAAATTTGGACACCCAACACTTCCTCTGTCAGATAGCTTGCGAATACTTTTTATAGCTAGCTAGAATCTTTCCGTTCCTGCACTTGGGTTTTTCACCCTTTTTTCCATGCAAAAGGCTCCTAGCTCGGTATTCTTTGGTGGTCTGCACACACAACTCTCTGTTAATGAATCCACAAGTTTTCGATGTGGTTCAAATCAGGAGACTATGATGGCAAATCCAAAGCCTTCATCTTGCATCTCTTGAGGTAGTTCATGATGGATTTTGAGGTATGTAGGATCACTGTCCTGTTGCAGAAACCTTCCGATTTTCAACATCAGCTGTTTTGGAGATTGTGTGCACTGCTGCACTGAAGTCTGCATCTGCTAAATTTTCGTGCAGATTTTTTTGGAGTCAAGTTAAAGTTTTGGTTTGTATTTCTGACCAGTGGTTCTACCTGAGATTTTTCATCTTGACCTCTCTTGAACTGCGATCTCTTTTACATTTCTCACTGTGGAAACTGTAAGCTGACACTTTGCTATCTTTTTGTAGTCTTCATTTTCAGTCATACACAGCTGCTTAGAGGAACCCGTGGTTATTGAGTGTCCACAAGTGTGTGTACAGTACAAAGTTTGATGCACTACACATACTTCCCATTCACCCAGACGATGATCAGAGGCTCCCACTGCTCTTGTGTGTCTCCCTCCTCCATAAATTTTAATTACCATTTTAGTTTTCTTAATCTCCCTTCTCCCTTTCTTTCTTTCTTTCTTTCTGTATGTAATGATATTCATGTCCAGCTTTTTCAACTATCCTGTCCTTCCAGTCGGGTTTGGTGACAGTTTGGGGGGAGTTGGGGGGGGGGGGGTGCCAGAGGTGAAAGCAGCAATGACAGTAAAGCTGGTTTAGGTTGAAAATAAAGAAAAGCTCTCAATGTCCTTGTTTTTTTTTTTGCACAGTTCTGGCGGTGGTGGCGTAGTGGTTAAGAAACCTGGCTAGTATCCAAGTAGCCTACAAACTGTGGGTAGGGGAGGGGCCCTGAATTGATAGCTGACAAAATGTAAGACGCTTTGGATGAAGGCGTCTGCTAAATGCTTAAATGTAAATTCTGCCCAAAAACACCCGGAGAGCACAGAGCACAGCTTAGCAAGAACGAACGTACAGTCTTAAAACTTTGTTTACTTACAACAAGGAAGCGTAATGAGGTTCAACCCCTTATACTGTAGGACATTGGCAAGTTTAATAAATCATTTGATTGATGTTCTGTGTATCCCATAATACTTTGATAACCATAAAATAAATGTTAAGTGACTCCATATTGTGCCACAGTATGGTAATGATGGACATTTACTTTAAACCCATAATTTAGTCCTTTGTTTATAGCTGGTGGGAAAGCTGTTCCAGTGACAGGCATAGCATACTTTACTGTGCACTGTCACAAGTAAATACATTTAACTTTGCAACATAATTATCTGTGCTAATGTAATGTGTAACTTTAAATACAGTAGGAGCCAACCACACATCATAAAGCCTGGCTAGAATGCTGGACTGAAAATTGTGGATATTGCTTGTAAATGATTGCTTGCAAAAACTTGTATTTTCATTTGTTCATTCTGTTCACTTGCTGAGTTGCAAAGCGTAAAAGGGTGGGGCCAGTGACTACAAATTCACCTGTTCAGTGGGAGGCAGGTGTCAGTCCTCACACTGACCAGATGAATGGCCAGGAGCCAAAGCTGTCGAAACTCTGGCTGCTCCCAAAGACTGAAAAACTGTGTAATTGGATTGATCAATCTTTTCTGGAATCGTGCATCGCTTGCATCAAAAGGTGTTGACACAATAGCGGGTAAACATTGCATTAATCCACACATTTAGAGACAATCGCAGCATCAGCTGTTGTGCAGATGGTGCCGTAAATGCTTAGGCTCTTCAGATGACAATGATTCCCCTGGCAGTGCTATTCAATGTCCCACATATATAAATCAGATCCATACCAGTGTCAATATTGCATTAAAGGAATTATTAAACAATTTGTGCTCAAAAGCAGCAAAACCCTAGGCCCAAAACATGGATCGAATGGTGAAGGTGAGTTATCTCTGATATGCCTAAAGTGACCTATGTGACCTTTATATACATTATTAACCCCCCACCCCACCCAACCCCTTTCAAAAAACTGTAAAAACATTCTGTTCGCAGATCATCTTTTATGAGGCCAAGGATTTCCAGGGTCGCTACTATGAGTGCAGCAATGACTGCCCTGAACTCAGCTCCCATTTCAGTCACTGCAACTCTATCAAAGTTGAAAGTGGGGCATGGGTACTCTACGAGCGGCCCAACTACATGGGCTCACAGTATGTGCTAACAAGAGGGGAGTACCCAGACTACCAGCGCTGGATGGGCTTCAATGACACCATTAGGTCCTGCCGCCTGATCCATTCTGTGAGTTCCCAAGATCATCAACCTTTGGCTAGTGAGAGTGGCTTTTGTCTGAAGGGCCTTTTTGTTCATCCTCTTGACTGTCCGGTCTCATACAAAAAGTCTACACACACATACCCACCCCAAAAATATATATACATAATAGAAAACATATATGTATTTTACAAATGTAGAGATATGTATGAAATGTAAATTATAATTATAATATTACATTATAATATTGCCCTCACCAAATTTATCTTAATTAAACTTACATATGTAATATCTTTATAACTGTAAAATCTTTAACAACCCTGTTCTAATTACTGTTTAATCTAGCAAAATGTGAAAGGTGTATTTTAGATTTTATATATTCAGATCATGCAGTGCATTTCATCATAACTCATCAAAATAGAGACCCAGCTTGTTATTTGCTCTTGTGATTAACATTAAAAGTAAATGACATTTGCATCCTCCATCTCAATCTCTCCTCCAGGCTTCTGGCATGTACCGCATCCGGGTTTACGAACGTCCTGACTTCCAGGGACAGATGATGGAATTTAAAGATGATTGTCCCTCTGTTTATGACCGCTTTAGTCATCGTGAGGTTCACTCCTGTAATGTAATGGCTGGAGCCTGGGTCTTCTACGAGCATCCCAACTACCGTGGCCGTCAGTACCTGCTGGAGAAGGGCGAATACCACCGGCACACAGAGTGGAATTCCATGCACCCTAGTGTGGGTTCTTTCCGACGTGTCCAGGACATTTAGACTAGTCTCCTGATGTTAAAATACCTGTTCCTATGTCATTTAATAAAAAATATCCTGAGCTCAGATAAAGATTAGTGTTCTACTTTTAGTTGAGTCTACAAAATAGAGATCAGCAGAAGGCAGAAGGCACTTTGGAATACTAGAAAATAATACAAATAATATTTAAAAAACATCATAGAATCGTCAGACCTTTTATCACTTGAATCAGAGATCAGTTTTATTGGAGGATGCACACCACTTAATAAGTCCTCCTGTAGAAATGTATTGTAGCCATTTATTATGTAAAGACATGCAAAGCCCTGCCCTGTAGTGAAAGTGGCCTATCGCATTGATTGATGTAGTATCACTGATGGTTAGCATTTTGTTTAGTATCTCTGTCACATTTATGATGGCAAACTTGCAAATTGACATAATGACAATGTCAGCAATTTATTTTGTTTTCATTAAAACATTGCTAAAACACTTATCGTGTTTGAAATTAATTTGAAGTATCACATTTAATGTTTGTTACAACCTGAGTTGTCTCTTGTCGCTTAGCTGTGTCTGCCTTCACACAGCCTTTATCAGACAACCCAGAATGCTAGTTAGTTTTACTGGCACATGTCTGGACAGGTCTATTTCTCTTTCTATTTCTGTTCTGTTCTATTTCTATTTCTATAACAGCCTAAACAAGTTTCTGGTAGGGTAGGTCATGAAAAAAGTTTTGCTTAAAAGCACATTGAAATTCCAGCAAATTTAAATTCTGTGTATGAAATGCGCTATATAAATGAAAATGCCTTTTCTGAAATCGTCTTCACACCCTAACTGCAACCAATTAATTAAATTCTCAAAAACACAAAAATAAGAAATGTTGGTCCCCTCTCACATACTGTACCATCACATTTGCTGTACTGTACCTGCCGAAATACTTATTGCTTATTATTATTATTATTATTATTATTATACATTATTATATTGTTTTACATGTTTTTGTGCTTATCTCAAAGTCTCAAAGTCAGTTTTATTTGTCAATTTCTTCACATGTACTTGACATACAAAGGAATCGAAATTACGTTTCACACTTGTCCCATGCGTAGACGTTGACAACAATAAAAGTGCAGATGCACAACAAAAACAGTTCTAAACAAGAAGGTAATGTTAAGTAAAAAAAAAAGTGCAAGTAGGCTTAGGGCATTATACTTAGGTAACATACAGGATATAACAAGACAAGACATAACATAGTAAGTGTTCCAACAGTGTACACTGGGAAGTAGTATACTCGTCTACTTGAGGTAGTCCCAGGTTGTGGTTGGTAAGGGTTTTTTTTTTTTTCTTTTTTGTTGTTTTATTTAGTTGAATAGTGTAAATCATGTGAAAGAATAGGTGTGCATTGACGTTAATTGGTGAAATTAATCTACACTGTCTACATTACATTGTTAACTATTTATCCTAGAAACAGTTGACTAATATCATATTGTGTAGAAAGGTGAAATCTTGACCTTGCTCTACACATTACTGTTACTCATTGCTCCCCTCTATTGGCTAGTAAGGGAAGTTTGTAATTGCTTTTTAAAACACTATATCATTACATTTATAAAATGTTTCAGTATCTTGCCATGCCTGTGATTAAAGCCACTAAAAAACAGAGGTGTTCTGAGAGGAACATTCTCTATTTAAATTCCTGACTACTTAACCATAACAACAATTATAACAGCCCCAGCTGCCTCCCAAAGAACAACTAAAAAACTACGACATGAGAAAGAGAACTTGAAATAACGGAAAGCAGACAATTTGATAGAGAAGCAACATCAGCGTGTGCCAGTAATGCGTGACCAAATTAATGGAACCACAACAACAACAACAAAAGCTGGGCTCCTATTCATGATTTCCGTAATATGGCTGGAAGGACCAGGGGTATGCCAGAGATCTCGGAGTGCTGATGTCGGCAGGGAAACTAGCCCATGACCACAAAGCCTGCTGAAACAACACAATCTTTTGAAAATAAAGAGACCGGGCCAGCACATTCTAGCCGGCCACCACGTGCCACGCTCCTGTTTGTTCAAACTCTCTCTCATTTTTCCTCTTTGTTTGGCAGCTGCACACGCTCCTGGGTGACAGGGTGTTTAGGAAAGAGAGAACATTTGCTGAGCTTCACATAGCCCACAGCGCCCTCCCCTGGCCAGAGGGGACCTTAATCTGACCCTAAACAGGCCTCATATTTTGGGTTAAAAACTTGCTACCATTCGAAGCAGTCAGCTAAAAACTTGAAGTCCCTTCAAATGGGATCAATGGGAAATTGGATTAAATTTTAACTGACTTATGACAGATAAATTCAGTTGTGCAAGAACAGAGCTAGGCATGGACATGACTAGAGCATGATTAGGCTTATGTAATGGGTTAGACAGGTCTGCAAGCTAAGATGCCAAAATCCACATGCCAGTCGTCGGCGCATCATTGAATTACACTGTTCTAAACCTGCCTCTGATACAGGTTAAAAGTAATAAGAGTATGGTTTGGTTTTTTTTAAGCATTGTACTTAGAAAGTACATTTCCGAAAGCAGCTGATGACTTTTTGTCATTTGTTTCCATTGCCCTCTCTGTTGATGAAATACATCCCTCATTTGAATTCCACTGCCTCTGACTGCGTTAGACCCCTCAGGATAGAGGCTAGCAGTGGTTAACAATCTGGCACAGTTTGAGCAGGTGTTAATTACCTGGTAGCTGAGGCCCTGTATCCCAAGGTCATGAGTGAGACTTACCTGCTGTGATGCTCCCGTGCTGATGTGCCCCTGTATAGCTCAATCGGCTGCAGGGACACCAGGGATGCAAAGGTCGTGTCAACCTCATGCTCAAGGAGAACTTGATTTGCCTGGTACAGAGGCAGATGGACGAACATGGGAAAGATTCATTCCTTCATAGCTACATGCCCTTCATCACTGCATGATTTATGATATTGATTAAAAAAATAATGAAATTCACAAACTCATGAAAGTTCAATTCAATTCAATTCAATTCAATTTTATTTATATAGCGCATTTTTACAAAAGGCATGTCACAAAGCGCTTAACACAAGTGAAAGTGTTTTCACAGGTGGCATAATATATTAATGCATGAAGGGGTGCACTAATGTGTGGATGACAAATTCAGCCTGAGTGAAAACTTTTATAAAACCATGGATTTTTTTTAAAGCAGCCCTAAAAACTTTTTAAAATTATGTTTTCAAAATCGTTTCGGTGGTCCATTAACTCGTAACAAGGTGAACGATACTCGCTGCATTTGCTCAGCGGCCCTCTATTGGCTTTAATGGCACTAAACAAGTTTGACCAATTGGGTAGTGATCTGATGTTGAAATAAAACTGCAATTGACTTGCCTTATGACAAGCTTCCGTTCAGATCTGTAGAGGGTGCGATTTTCAAAAGTCCTTGGTGCTGCTTTAAGTACTGTAGATTCAATATTTCAAAGCTTTTTTTTTATCACTTTCTAGACTTTATATTATATATAGGGCCTACTAGACTAGACCAGACCATTATTTTTAGGTGCACCTAAACATGACAATCATTTGTACGGTTCTTTCTGTTTGTTTTTACATGATCTAATTCTTCTGCACATACTGTGTGATTGCACATACTATACTGATTAACCGTTCTTAATGCATAGATATTATGGCATTTCACATGCATGAAATTATCGCTATGTTGATGTTCATCCCCTGACAGAATCTGTCTGTGCCTCGTTTACACCTACTAGTATAAACACACTTGCATTTTATACACCTACAAGTATAAAATGCAAGAAAGTGTTTTATGCAAAGATCTCCATACTTGCTCAGTGCTCAGTGATATGATCCCATTGCCATTGGCAGCGGTCAAATTCCTTTTGTCATAATGCTGAAATGACAGACCTCCACTCCATGCATAAGGCCCATTCTAAGTCAATGGTCAAAACCTGCAGCATTCCTGAGAGTTGTATAATAATTTAATAGTCATTACGTAGAATCAAATAATGATGTAGATAGTGAGATAGTGGATTGAAGAAAAATACATTCCCATGCATAGCCCATTGCTGCATATTAACCTCATAGCTGAATACATTTTTCAGCAATCTATCAATCTCAGTTAATAATGAATATATTAATGATTAGTAATTAAGCTTTGGACATACCCAATTTTAAAATAGCCTAGATTGGCTTTGAAAGATACTGTAGTACAATAATGATGAGGCTTGTCTGGCAACTTTTTCATTTCTCCATTTCCTGGACTGGTCTCAGTTTCACGTTTCTCATCCTTTGGTTTCTCCCAGTCCCAGGCTTGCCTCCCCCAACCCTGTGCTATTTTTATCTGATGGGTTCTGGGATAGGGTTTCGCAGCTGACAGGAATTACTTTAATCCCTGGAAAAGAATGCAAAAATAAACTTTCCAGACATGGGAGGGTTGCCATGTAAGGCTGCACAGAGAGAGGGAGAGAGAGAAAGACAGAGAGAGAGAGAGAGAGAGAGAGAGAGAAGGAAAGAAAGAGAGAGAGGGAGTTTACATCATGAACTGAACTGAGTTTCACACTCAAAACAATGAGATCACAGTCTAACTTATAGCAAATTATTTTGGCAGATATATACAGGTCCATTTTTTTGGGCAACGAGACACTAAATTTAGAAAACTTGGATGCAATTCAGTACTGCAAAGATAATATTTTAACAAAACAAGTTTCATCCGCAATCCTCTGTGGGTTTGTGATATTATTTTTACTATTTTTACCTATATTAGCCTGTGCAATATAAATCCATTAGGTCGTGAAGGGCTTCAAATTTATTTAATCATATTTCATATTCCGGTTTCAATGGCAACATTTCAACATTTGGAGGCTTTAAATCTTGAGCATGTGCCCATTTATGTTTTGTTTTTGTTGAGTGTGTGGTATCATTGTTCGGAGTTGACGTCATGATGTTTTTGCCAAGTTCTGATGAACAGTGACCACATGAGTCCATCAGTCCCAGTGGATTACGATGAAGTCAACTTTTATGGTCAGAAATGCCCAGGAATTCTTAAAAATAGACATATGGAGTCTCGTCTTTCAAAGCCCTGATAAATTAGGTATATGTGCTCAGCTGTAATGATGTTGACTCCAAAAATAGTTCATCTTATTAATATGCAGCAGGCTAATTATTGCAGCTATTTTTCTACAGTTGCCATGAATTAGTTATAGAATCCACCACTATGCAGCACTTATCCTTAGCCACCCAGCCAAGCTAAGTTCAAAACATCTGCAGAGTACAGTGGCTTGTCTATTCCAATATCAGTGAAAATGTCAGGGAATCGGTGGCTGTGTCACAAATACACTACATTGGCATAACACCACAGTCACAGCCTGCTTGACCCATCATGGCAGGCTTTCCAACACACACCTGACACAGAACGGCATGCTGGGACGTTAATTAGGGCCACCAGGCTAGGCACAAAGAACCCCACTGTCAGTCGTGATTTTCCTCAAACCTCCGGAGCATCAAGCACTGCAGGGGCAGCATAATGTCCCCACATGCCTCATCCACCTACTGGTCTTAGTGGAGATTGTCCTGAAGAGAGAGCTTCCTCACTGAGCTGTTTGGCCTGGACACAGAGATGTGTGTTATAGTTGGCTAGTTCTTAAATACACAATCATTTATCCTGTGTGCTTTGGCAATACACAGGCAGATTAATCCCCTTCATGTAAAGTGACGAAAAGTAAAGAATTTGATGTCTGGAGTGTTTTTAGTGCTGTTTTAGTTTAGTACTTTCTTCCTTTGGGGGGCAGCATTGCTTGTTTTTTTCTTGTTTATTGATAAGGTGTGTTGCTGAATTGGTTGTATTTTGATGTTGGAATTCTTTTCGGTGTTGATCACCACATATTACATTATGTTATATGATGTGAGTAGCTCAGGTATGAGTAATTAGGCAAACATGACTTGTCGCCATCTGTTCAGAAGCAACACGACTTGAATTTTGTAATTTTAAAAGGAAAAAAAGGAATATGTATTTCTATATTCAAACACTTGTGAAAAGGACACATCAGAGCACACCTGAGAGCAGAATTCCTTCAGAAAGCCTGTGTCATACTCAGAAGATCATTGCTTATGTTATATTATATACACATTATATATTTATTTCCAACATTCTCCTTTTACAATGTGTTCTAATTATCAGACTCACAAAAATCTATTTTACCGGTAAACACATTTCATCCTTCAGATTAAGACCAGCACATATAAACACACTCACACAGACTCACTAACCTTGATGTAAAGGATTTACCAGAGAGGCTGATGTGACGTAAGTACGAAGTATTGCCATGGAAACCAATCTCCCCCACTATCCCCATCATGGTCTGGTTCTGTAAACAGCACAGGCTAAACAACACACTCGACTTCAACCCCAACTCCCTCAAAGCAAAGGCTATCATGCATATATTCCTGTAATTCAACAAAAACTAGCTATTAATGTCATATGATATTTTCATGTATATATACTTTGTGTTGTGAATTGTAAATCAGCTACAGTGTATATTTAGGAATTATTTCAGGTTGATGTTTTGACCGAAAAATCGTCAATAATAATAGAAATAATAGAAACCTATAATAATAGAAATAATGGGGGTGTTAATTGATGAATAAATGTATGTTATTTATTATATCTTTCAGTTTATATAAATGTAATTCATAAACACACATTGTATTAGACAGTGGTGGAGGACACCATCTACAGCATACAACACAAAGACCTTTGGTCGATACAGTATTTATGATGATCAACCTGAGAGTTATATTTCGCAGTTCTCTTTTATTTAGCAGGGGTTTTTTTGTGTTTATTTTTGTTTGATGGTCTAATTATAAGAAATCTTTGCCCTGCAGTGACAAAAGTAAGAGCACATGGGGTACAAAGCAGAAATAAAATAATAATTTACTTCTTGTCAAGGGGTTATTCAGAAGGTTATAATTGTTAATTTTGTAGAACTACTGATTAGAATTTTTAAAGAAATTTTGGTAACACTTTATTTCAAGGTTCACCAGTAATCCAGTTATATATACCTAATGTCTGTAAAAGTTACTTGTAAGGTATGTGTTCAATCAAATCAATCATTTGTTAGCCGTTTATTTACAAATTTCTTCCTCATGATGAATTAGTCGTTTATTCTTGATATAATCTTAATAAGGACAGTAGGCCTTGACTTCTACTTGATGTCTGTATTACAAAAAAAGTAATACAGACATTAGATATATAATATTGTTATTGTTATATATATAATATTGTTATTGGTTGTTTTGTACAGACATCAGCTAACATTTGGCAAAGTATTCCACCATTTCATTCTGGATAATGAAAGGAGAAAGAATTCCAGAAATGAAAATGCTCTTGGGTCATTGTTCAGGCCTACAGTACATGTATTTCAAAACTGTGTTGTTATATCATGGTATACCAATTAATTTTTTTTTCTTAGTTACTTGAAGTGATAAATCTGCCCGAATATAGAGAGTTTACAAAAAGTTGTATTCTGTTTTGAAAATATGCTTTAAAATGTCTGTTTGTCATTCAAATCATAACTTCATAAATTCATACATAGGCTAACCTTTCAAATCCATCCCACTGAGATTATTGTGAGGGGCCACGTCACCTAAACATTACCACTTGCTGTAATTTAGGACAGGAAAATATTTGTTAACCTTTAAAGCATTACAAATGCATTCATAAGTGGTTATAATACAGTACATTCATGAATTCACTGTCTGTAATGGTGCTTTATTGATTTTCGTGAAGTGAATTGTATTCAGTTTACGTTATTTAGAGTATTTGGCACGAGCAACTGGGGATAAAAAAGGACAATTAACAAATTAAATCTTTTGTTAACTTTGTAATATCTTATAAGTACAATCAAGAGAATGTATAACCAATTTTGAATGTCATTACAGCTTAATGAATGCATTATAACCCCTTGTGAATGTGCTTATTATGTGTTCTGTATGAATACTGGGTTCATACAACCTGGTACCAAATATTCTTTATTAGTCCAGATTACAGTGGCTTTAACAGAATACAATAACACTAAAACGAAACCAAAGAAAGAGGCCCTCTGTCAACCCACATGTGTTTCATTATCATCATTCACCATGAAAAATGAAATGAAGCTTTCTAACCCTGAGATGCTGTCTTTGAGAAGGTGAGCGAGGCTGCAGTGCGTCTGCTAGCGCTGCTGCTGCTGCTGCTGGCATGAAGTGTTTACAGTGCTGTGTGAAGGGGGATCCTGGGAGGCTGCTATTTTTAGTCTGTGTTTCATCATTCCTTAGCGCAGCGCCGAGCTGTGGGCTGCATAGTAATGACAGAGGGATGGAGAGTCGTGATGCTGGCCCAGAGAACAAGGACCCCTGTCTCTCTCTCTCTCTCATTCCTTCTCGCTTGCCTTTATTCTGTCTTTCTTATCCGACACCATTTCTTCCTGCAGTGTGGAGGATATTGAGCCACTGCCGGCATTGTATGAAATCACCCAAACAGTAATTATGGTTTTCCTGTAATTGAGCTGTAAGAAGAAGAAAAGATGGCTGGAAATCTTACTATTATATGAGCTCAGAGGGTAAAATCAGGTCAGATTATGCTTTTAGCTTTGAACTACCAGTATAATGTAGTCACCTCTTTAATTCAGAATATAAAGCAGCGGGTTTTTTTATATAATTATGTTTTGGTTAAAATATGTAATTACATGTTTGACTAGTTATAGGTATGGTAATATTTGTTTAATTCCCATGTCAGAAGTAGTGTCTGTGTGTGTAAATTAACTGGGACACTGCTCAAATAAGTGAACTTGTGTGGAAGTGTAGGAGAAAACCCCCACAAAGCATATGAAAAAAAGTGCATGGAGATTTAATGTCACCCAAGGCAAATGGTGTGTTGCTTTGGAGTTGGAGAAGGTGCTCCAGGAATTGTAGGAACAAAATGCATGTAGACCTATAGTTTAAAAAAATCCTCACATGTTCTTTTGTCCTTCTGTTTTTGTATTTTCTAATTCTGGGCTATTTTGTTGTTAACTGAAGGCATCTGTTTTTGGTCCTAACGAGGGGACGGAGTGGCTATTTCTCGTGAGGGAACTATTCCTGGAAAAAGAAATTGAGTTTGTGGCCCTCTTGACGTGCCCTGCTGCAGAGTATTTCTCTGTGGCCAGTTGTGTAATCTTGACAGACCAGACAGTACTGGAGTTCTCTCTGTAGAGGCTCACAATGAACAGGGGCAGGCAAGATGGATAGTGTGCCCCATTACGAAAGCTAAATAGCCACATTACTTTCCCGAGCACATTTAAGATTTTCCATCATGTGAGAGGTGTGCAGGCCTCCCAGACTTGCCTGCCAAACCACTAGACTGTAACTGCATGAAGCAATTTGTTTACGCACACAACAACTAGACAAGAGGTGTCGAGTTGTGTTGGCTGTATAAACTTTTTAAAATGTTTTAATTATAATCCTCAGTGTTTGTGTGATGGTAATATAGAAAACGTAAAACTGACAGATGCTTGCCGTTCGAAATTGCATTGTTTTGTTTTGATGTTGAGCAGCCCCCTGCATGATATGGCAGTGCTGCCTGGCTAGTGTCATCTGTCAAAACAGAATTCACAGTATAATTTACCAGTTTGAAGGCATTTTATAAGAGGATTAGAGAATACAGTAGTGTTCTTTGGAGTGGTTACCTCGGTTATTATAGCAGGTCAATAGCAATCAGTTGAATTGTAGACTGATATGCAAAATCAGTCTGAATCTTCTACTCTAGGAGAAGAATGATCAAATTATTTTTTCGAGTTTTTTTTTTGTTGTTGATCATGTGTAGACATTCATTGGTTCTTATTGGGAAAGAGTGCTTGTGTTTTTTCCTTCTGTCTGAAGCATGACAGCTACTGGCCATCCCTGCAGTGGTGTTGGGTTGCCATACACAATTTCTGTAGTTATGCAGCTATAGTGCTTCCATAAACTCTCAAATCATGCCATACAACTCTCTCTTCTTCTGTCTTTCTTATATACTTGCATATAAATGTATACACATGACATTGCGTAGACTGGCCAAACTCATTTGCTTCCTCTCTCCAGCTATTCCACAACCATCTCCGCTGCTGAGTGCCATCAGTGCCATCAGCACAACTACTAATTGTAATTTTTCTTCTGCGTGACCCTATGGGTTAGCCCCTGAGCCATGGATTTGCCAAAAGTTCTCCCTGGACTAATACAGAAAAAAAACAGAAGTGAGAATTTTTCCTTGCACCTGTTGCTCACCTGTGCGGTGTTTGTTATGAAACACCATGAGACAATACTAATGTTTTGTGTTATATAAATACAACACAAAAAATAAATGACTGTTCCATAGAAATAAAATAAACAGTAGGCTACTAATAAAAATGTACCACAGACTAAACAAGACATTGCTAGATGTGTCATGGACAATTGTGACCAGTTTATTTATGCTCACCAAAGAGCATAAATATAAAAAGCATTGACTTAAACTACTTACCTTTTACCAACACATTATTAAATTGATCCATCATAGATCATATTATATTTTAGTATATTTTATATTTTAAAACCAAATAATAATAGTAAATACCATAACACTGAACACTCCATTCTCTCTTCTCTTGCTTCCATAACTTTTAATTGAGTACACAACTATATCAGGTATGCTTACTTTGAGCTGCTTCCTGATGGCTTTCATAATGTGTGTGTGTGTGTGTGTGTGTGTGTGTTTTAATCAGGGGTGCAATATCTTCTGAGTGGTGTAAGGTAAGGCATAGGTAACACAATTTTGGAAGTGAGCGTGTAAAGCTCTGCAAAAATGATTAATATTTTTCACACCAAGGTCCCAAAACAGGGGCTTTTCGCTCGGGACGGCACAAGATTCAATCAGAGAATTAATCCCCACTGTTAATGTGGCTTAGGGTGTTCGTGACGCGGGGGTGTTTTGGATTGATTCTTGGTACATTTCAAATAAATTGCTTTCTGGTATTTTGTCACTTAAGCCTCATGTGGTTTCTGTCAGACCTTTCCATCATTCTGTATTTAGACCTGTACTCTCGATCTCTCTTTACTCATGAGCATTTGTTAGGTATCTGCATTTTCTCTCTCCTTTTTCCTATACAATGTGTGTTGTTGAAACGTTTCTGAATGTCAGCCAGCTATGACGATAAACAAAACCCACAGGTTCCCTTTAAAGCAGGGCATATCAATTCTAATGTGATGTAGTGAAATTGCAGGACCCAAGCCAGCTGCCTGGGGATGAAGGCAGTAATTTATTCTCCTATATTTCCCTTGCCAGGCAGGGTAGGTGGCACGAATAGAGTGTTTTAATTAAAAACTGCTGAGACACAGGGATGCAGGAGGTGGGGGAAGTGATGGAGGAGGAGGAGGAGAAGGAGAGGATCTTTGCATGCCAGGCTTTTTCCCCGAGACAAATGCACCACTTGTGGTTTTGTCTTAAAAAAAAAGACACAAACACAACAGGATTGGCTCATTTCAGCCTTGAGTACAATAATGATTATAACTGATCATGATGAGTACTACATTATGTCTTCATATAAAATCATAAAAGAAACAGTGTGGATTCGATTTAGAAATTCAGTTTAAATATTCATTTGTATATGCATCACAAATGTATTCATCTCTCATCGTATATTGGTCTGTAACATAATTCCCATGGAATGGAACTCTATTGTGTTCATTAAAAATGGGTTTACAGTCCTGTGGCTGCAGGATAGGATGGGATGGCTGCTGCTCGCTATGAAGTCCAGCTTGACCAGATGGCACATGAAAATCAGAAACGCTCCTATAGGCATTTCCTCTGCTCACGTGTGCCTGTAAAATGGTTGGGCTGTTTTGACACCCACCAAAAACACCCTTCACCAAATGTTACTGATAAATCCCATCTGTAGACTGTTTTTATCATCCCTGTTTCGTCTTTGAAGGCTTCAGGACTTTGCGCTAGATATAACAACACCAATCTCTAGCAGAATTACAGAACAAAGCAACAGAAAATACAGGAGTTGTTGTTGTTGTTTTTGTACTTGTTGTTCTTCTTCTTTCCCTTTTTCCATGCAGAAAACTGGCAAAACCAAGCTATATTCACTGCTATATGTTTTCATGATCCCATGAGTATCAATGTACTCAGAATGAAACCACAGACATGCAATGGAATGACCATGTCACTGTATGGACACAAATCTGTGCTGTAAGCTGAAAACTTCCATCAAACACACTTTGCTTTCACCCACACACTCAAAAACAGGTGCAGAGGTGTCAACATTTTCCATTGTTGTGTCCTCTTATGCAAGCCCTGTAAGCGTGCCCTCAAAGTGCACCTGACGTCATTTTTGGAGCTCGTTTGTGTTCACGCCAGCCTTCACAGTAAGAGCTAAGGCAGTCTGATCATCCCCAGGTCATCTGTGTTTGAAATGCAGGGCCTTGTGTTCACATCTGTGTGGCTGCACTGGCTCTCCTGCACACCGGCAAGACACTGAATGTGTCATCCCTTTAAAAGCCCCGGAAAATCCATTAGAGACCTCGCCAGCAACATTGGCTGGCGATGAGACAGAGCCCGGGCTTTGGTCACATGGGCAAGAACCTCCTGATTCTGCCAAAAATCATTATATCATTTTCCAAATTTAGAACCCACTTAAGGAGTGTGTACCGTTTCTAAACCAAGCAGTGTGTCCTGTTTGAGTACTGTTTTGGTGAGGTTACCAACAGGGCAGCAGCGTGTGCTGTGTGCATGTCAGAGGAGTGGCAAAGCCTGAGGAATACCTAACTGTTATTGAATCAAAACAATGCACATAAAGCAGGAAATTTACCCTCAAATTTATTGGCAAAAATGTGGTGATCACTGATAACAATGTAATATTGTCCAAAAAGCTCAACCTTTAAGTGACAATGTTTGTCAGCAAGTATTAAGTGCAGAACCCTGTAGTCTCTCAAATCCTGTTTCTTTAAACCTAAACACGATTGTATCCTGAAATCTGTATCTGACTGGCTTTTAACTGTAATGAATCCTGTCTTATCTGTAGTTTGACAGGCTGATAATATCTGATAGGAGGATGTCACAAAAAAAAAACATTCCAGTTCATGTGTGATGCAAGTAGATTTTTACACTTGACAGAATGTTTGTCTCTTGCAGTGGTCAGTCAAGCAAACAATGTGAACATAATGAATGTATACTTAAGAAATATAAAACAAGTAGGACTGAGGCTGTTTGTGGATATACTCACGGGTGTGGTAGTGATATAGCAGCTTGTGCAACATACTCAAAAGCCAAAAGTGTGTACTCCCTTACTAATCTAAGAATACCAGAATACAGTGCTGGTAGAAATTAAGCTCCTCCAGAGCTGAGTTGTTGCACTGTTCAGTGTTTGATTCAACAGTATTATCAAATATTCAGTATTTTAATACATATTGAAGAAAAAAAAATGTCACTGGCAGGATTTGCTGTCACAGTGCTTTACTTTCCAAGCAGCTGGGCTCCTTAATTCTGAGCTACTATACATTACATGACAATCCATGTGAAAATGTATTAATATTTTATTGTCCGCAGAATGAAAAGCTTTCTGATATTTTTTTTCCCTGGCATTTTGCTGAGCGATGCTGGTTGCAAAACTAGAACAAATCATCTCACAAACAGGTGAACAAATTCCCTGCTGATTTACTGCTTACTCGGTAATAGCAAAATCTCAGATCTGATTCATCACAGATTCAACAAAAAATGAAGAAACCAAAGTTTTAATAGAAAGTTTACCTCAGCTATGATTTACCCTGTAAGAGAGAAGAGGGTAGTAAAGGAAGTGTATGCATTGCATCACAGTCAGTATACAAAAGTTCTATGTTTAACCAACCAGTCATGATTTCCCAGAATGTGTGACTAACTTTTAATTACTGGTTTTAAGGTCAGCAACAGTTGCAGGTAATGGGTGGGAAGTTAATTCTTTATGTTAATTCATTTTGTTCTGTCATTTCTTTAGGTGACCATGTCTCTTGCAGTGGGAACTCATGACACACAAAGTTGTAAACAGTAATGACCTAATATTATGTTTACTTTTCTTCAAGATATTTTTGGGCCTTTTTGCCTTTTATTTGGATAGTTACAGTGGAGAGACAGACAGGAAATAAATGGGAGAGAAATTGGCCAGGATCAGCAAAGGACCACAGGCCGGAATCAAACTTGGGTCACCGGAGTCATGGCACGACTCCTTAGCCCGCTGAGCCACAGCGCCTCCATGTTTACTTTTCTGTGTACAATTCAGATGATACACTAACACTAATGCAAAAAAAAATGAAAATAGGCCTATTAGGTCTGAAATAAAAACAAAAGTATGAATAAAAACAAAAGTATAATAGACAAAGTTCAGATGACAATACTTAACAGGAACAGAAAGAGTAAAAAGTATTTTTTTATGTAATACATCACAACTATGAATATTAAGTAAGACTTACACCTATAGCCATTGACAGACTCTACCTCTGTAAAAATAGTGTATGTACACTTTAAAATAATAAAAAAATACAGGTGATATTAGCTAGCATGGTAAACAATAATTTTACTAATCTAAATATAAAGAGATCAGATCTAAACAAACCAGAGAAAGAAAAAAGGTATAGGTTAGTCTTAAGATTTAGAAATCTAGTTTCTAGTAACATCCCTAAAATATTTTGAGTGTTGTTATTTTGTTATATTAATTCCCTGTTATGTTGTTTACTGTTATGTATACAGAATAACTAAAGTAAATGGTCATGACAATTGAACTGAGTCTTAGTCATTAACTAGATCTGAATTAAAGCTTCTGTAATTTAAGACATTATTTTTTCAACATCAGGAAGAAAGTTGGTTGGACAAGATGAATCAGAATTACTGAAATGAGGATGTAGGTGTGAGGATGTGACTTACTTCATTATTAGGCAAGCAGAGCATTTTTTACCATGGAAATGTTGTCAGTATATACTCAGCATACTTTTGAAAAACAGGGAGAGGGTATAACAGTTGTAACAACATGGGGAAATATTTGTGATAGTAATAATCCAGTGTAAAATGTTTGTATTATGTAATCTCAGTACGCAAGGATGTATTTTTTCTTGTGATATACTGTACAGTATCAGTTCTGTTATTGTCTGGACTGTACTGTGGGGGTCCCAGACATCCTGTTGGCCCAGATGTTCTGTGCTGCTGCTCCGATGACTACAGGAAACGCCATTAACACTCAGCAGGCCAGAGCTCCTATGTCCTCCAGTGCATCGTTATGTTCGCTGTTCGCCGAGATGTTACAAGGCATGCAGATGTGCCGTGCCTGGACAGCTCACTAGAACACTAGTCCCGCTAGACCTACGTTACCATGGTGATCGCAAGCTTTCGTGTGTCATTCCGGCCAGGTCACCTGGGTCAAGCAGAGGTATGTGGAAAATAAGAAAATAAATAAATAAATACCCAGTTCCCTGCCCTCCCCCACACTCATCCGCTCCTATCTCTTCTTTGTCCTTGGTCATGAGTGATACAAGAAGTATTGTATCATGAGTGGTACAATAAATCTCAAAACAGCACAGAACGTTGCTACAGTACCTGGTGTCCCCTGCACTGAGTCCAGGATCAATACAATCCCATCAGAGTTTTAATATTACTTTAACTTGTTTTAGCTGGGGGATCGGGGCACAGTATAGTGCGTATTTGTATGTACACCGCTGAAGCATAAATACTAATGGGAAGGGGTGTTGGTGGGGGGGGGGGGGGTGCTCATTAGAAATGTTCATAGGATGTGTTAGAGTAGGCCTGACATGCTAATTAATTTATCAGTCACTTCCTCAATTAACCTTTGAATCATGAATCCTACATTTGCATGTTGCCAGGCAGATTCATTAGGCACAAATTGGGCTACACAAGGGGTGTCCTGCAGTGAAATTGTTAGAAAATGACCAGCATGGCTTGCTAAATGATTTCCTCTGTACGTCACAGCATCTGTGTTTCTACGACCAATCTTCCTTTAAACTGTGAGTGAGCACCACCAGGGCTCTGGAGGCAGGAGGTGTGTGTCACAGGACTGTTTCGGTTGAGTACCTAAGTCGTGGGGATCAGTCTTCCTTCCTCAGACTTTGTTAATGCAACTGAACACATGTTACCTGGACAGCTACACAGAAAGCTCACAGTCAGACACGGGTGCACCTCCATGGTGACATCTGTTGAACTACATGCCCTGGAAATGTAGTCTTTCTCTTCCCTTACTCAGATGCTTCAGCCCCCCAACTTCAAGGACTGCCTCCATAACGCAGTATTCCTGTGCAGACAGGTGAAATGTCGCTTAATAATTCATACAACTTCTTTCAAAGGCCTTAAAAGTGTGTAGATTCAAGGGAGCCGAAGAAATTTGTGTATTACCGGACAGAGGTGCACATAAATAATGTAGGACCTCATGTAAACACAAAAGTGATGGCATAAGTGTTTCGGAGGGTCTATTGCAGTCACAGAAGAGAGGAGAAGGAGGCACAGTGTGGAACTCCTATAATATATATAAAGTCCCAATAAAATCCAGAACTGTGAGTGTCCAGTTATATAGTAATACAGTCATTATCATATTTGGCACAAATAGTATGCTACATTGTTTAAAATCCTAACTCATTATAATGAACAGTAACTGCTGGTAAAAGTGTTGTTCATAGCAATGATGCATTAAAGGAGAAAAACATACAAAGATCAATTTGCATTGATTGCCATCAAACACTAACTAGTATATTATTCTAGTAGGTGCCAGTAAGGCTCTGGAAAAAATGTTTTTGTGAGGGATACTCTGTCTACCATTCAGAAAATTAATCTTTTAACTCTTAAACTCTTTAACTTGTATCGTGCCCCCAACTCAACACATACACATGCACACACATACATACACACATTCAAATATGCATACACAGCCTAATGCTTTGCTGTGAGTTGTTGACTTTTCCACCATAATCTCTGTGCTGGTTTCTGAATAAACAGAGTCTCCTTTAGTGATGGCACAGAGATAACCCCAGATACCCCTGTGTGGTTCCTCCTGAATCTGGCACGATGGGGAACAGCATAATAAAACACAATTATAGAAACATAATTATCTGCTCATCACAGAGATGTGCAGGAAGATTTCCTAGATTAGGGTTAGTTCTAGTGATTAAACTGAGTTGTTCCTTCTCACTAAAACTTGGTCAGGTGCTCTGAATGAACGTCTTTTGAGGATATTTGTTTAAACAGGGACCGGCTGTGCACCTGGACTTGAAACTGAGCATTTGCATGGAGGTGGGTGTTTAACAACTGCTTGCTTGCCAGGCGCCTTATTTTCATTTGTCGTGGTGAATTGTGACGCTCTGATTGGTTGACTAATGAGAACTGAGATCTGATCCGTGGGAGCGGGGAACCTGTGACAGACATCATGCCAGTGTCACTCCCACACTGGCTGTGGGGGCAAATATGTGATTTTTTAAATCACATTACATTTTCTAAATTAATTTTAATAATTTAATAGCCCTTGCATCAAATATTAAATGTTGACTTGAATGCCTTGTGAGCCTGAGATGGTCAGGCATATTCCACATCTCCATGTGGAATATAAAGCTAAAATAGTATTATTATTTAAATCTATATATTAAATACTAATCTTTAATTTTTTTTTCAATTGTTGTGACAGTAAGATAACCCTTTTTGTTTCCTTTACCTGATTTATCAGTTTATTAGTACAGAAGCAATGTAGACTGGCACTAACCGTGTCCATCTATCCATTTGTGTAGGTCTACCCATTTTAGTCTTGCAATGCAATGCAGAGCTACAGATTTGCAACTTTAGTTATTGCAATGCAGAGCTACAGATCACGTGTTAGAGTTAACTGTGGCATTCAACTCTGATGTGATACTGTGGTGGTTTATCGGAGCATCCCCTTGTGAAGCAGTGGTCCCTTGACGTTTTTTCTCAAATGTCAGCAAGTTGCCTTTTTTTAATTTCAGCATTGTAGAGTGTGTGTGCCTTTGTGTGTATGTGTTTTGTTTGTGTGTATGTAGGTGTGTCTGTGCCTTTGTCTGTGTGTGTGTGTGTGTGTGTGTACTATATGTGTACAATACTGTATGTGTATATATGTGCAGGTATGTAGGGCCCTAAAATAGAAGAAGTGGAATTGTAGGTGATTTATCATTTTTATCATTCTAAAACCTCATACAACAAGCCACTGATCTGCAAATTCCAGTGAAATTGCTGCACTCTACCCTGTAACCATCACAAACGTTCACCATGAGAGTCTTTATGCACAATATTTCTAAAATAGTCTAACTCCTGATAAGATATCTTCTTTCAAGGGACAACTTTTTCTCAGTAAGGAAATTTTGTGTCATAAATCTAAATGTAACCGGTAAGCACATTAACAACTAGGTGCAGTGAGAATGCTTAGCCTCATTGACTGAATGTGCTCATATGTGTAAGAGAAAGAGAAAGTAACCATGGAAGGAAGATTATTAGATGTAACAGTAGGCTATTTACACAATGTTTAAAACATCAACCTTCTGCAACTGTTACAGCATTGAAACAATTAAGAGGGACTGATGTACATACTTCATACGTACCCAAACTGTAGATACTATCTGGTATAAGCAAAGGATTGGGCCTCTGATCCCAATAACATTTGACTTGACTGACTTGATTGGGCCTTAAGGTTTAGGGAGGTTTAAAAAGAGGTTTGTGTGTGTGTGTGTGTGTGTGTGTGTGTTTGTGTGTGCAAAGAAGACCGTGGGCTTCCATGTTAATGTAGATTCCTTAATCTTGCTTACTTATTACAGAGGACATAAAAACTCAGTTATTCCTTAAAGAGGGTAGTCCTAAAAATGGAAATTTACAGCTCAGACTATAAATAGCCCAGGACTATTGTTTAAGACAAAACAAAACAAAACAAAACAAAACAAAAAATCAGTTTTAACAAACTATAGTGCTAATGTAGTTTGAAGGAAGTGTAAAGGTGTGAAAATATCTGTACAAAGGAAATGAAGAGTATATCTGCAAGTGTGTGTGTGTGTATGTATGTTGTGTGTGTGTGGTGTAACTTTTTTTCTTATGTTGATAGGCAAGGGAAGTCACTTTAGACGTGTGCGTCTTTGCAGCGTGCAACATTCTGTGGGCGTATTTTCAACTATTCTTTATCTGTGGAAAAAAGATTCTCCTTTCCATTTATAATTGGCTAAAAAAAATCAGCAACTATTTGTAAACAAACAAAAAAATAGCTTACAACAACAGCTTTAATGGGACAAAGATGGACTCATTTTCCACACACCTTTTTTTTATGTCGTTTCTGATGAGGTCAATTTTTGCAGCGTTTGGTGTACACCCACAAACTGTCGCGCCTCTGTTGATAGCTGCTCAGGCAGAGGCTGCCTGTGGGTTGTCACCCAGTATGTGCGTGGGTGTCGAGCACAGAGAAGCAGTCTGCATACATGTTGTAAACCGTGCAAACAGGAGCAAAGAGCATACATGTAGGCTCTCAAATGTTAAACTCAAAAGCAAAAAACAAACAAACACAAGGCAAAGGATGAAATCAGGATGCATGTAATTTAGTTCATGTCACTGATAGAAATGAAAACTTTACTTTATAAGGAAACATGTCATTTGGTCCTTTGGTACTCCCTTGGTACTGTTTCCTTGTTAATATTTTGTGGGGTGGTTAGAAAAGACTGGCTAGGTACTAACTTCCTGTGGATTAAATATAAAGACATAAATATCGTCGTATTTACTAGTAACAAAACTATTTTCCATAAATTGAGAGGTTATTATTTAGAGCCTCACTGTGTGGCTAAACACTATTCCAACCTTCTTCATTTATATGATAATAGTATTGGACATTCAAAAAAAGTAATATTTCAGCATGTTGTCACTGTATCCACACATTCCAAAACTATTGAATACAAACTTCCTATTATTGGGTACTGGAGAAAAATGCAATTATATTGTTACCTGAGCAAGGGTGTGGTGGGGGTGGGGGGTGTTACTGCCTGCCCCTTCTGAAGAAAGTCTGCCCTATGAACCTTCCATTGAAAACTGGTTGCAAAATAAACAACTATTGCTGTTCCTTAGCACAGGGAGGGCGTTGTCAACATGCATTAACATGATACATTTTGGCATGAATATAGGCCCACCTAACTTTAGTTTACCCCTGGATTAAATATTGTGTAATGTGGACAGGTGGCTGCAAGTCCTGTAATTTGAACACAAATGAGTTTGCAGCCTTGTCAGCTGACTCCATGCAATGTGTTCTCAGCCTAAATGTTGCTGAAAAACTAATTATTCTATAATCTTTAGCCTAAAACAACGCAACACAGTGTAGCAAAATAGCAGTGCACTGCGTTTTATAATTTCTTGCACTTTATGCATGGATTTGTCTTTTGATGGTGAAGTTCATATGTGGTAATTATGTTTTAATTACTTAATAAATGCCTCTTGATATCTTGTATCGGATGTGCAACAAGTGCTGGAGCAGCTTATACATGTACATAAGCAACGCAACAAATCTTAAACCTATTTTGCTCATTATTTTTGCACCATTTTGCTCATATTTTGACATTCACTGACCTCTGTACTGGAGTTTAATTGTAGTGTGGAACTGACACTACACTTACAGTTTAACAATTATTAATAAGAGTTCTTGCATCTGACTCTAGACCCCTAGATGGTGAAGGTTATTGTGTGAAGGTCTGTTGACAGACTGTTGACTGCAACTGCATTAACAAAAGTAGCCAACAAAATCATAGAACCTTAAACAAAAACAATTGTCTTTACTTGAGTGTCTCCACAGATATATTGCATCAGAACTTGTCTCTAAAGTCTCTAAATCAGAAAGTAACAGCTAGACTCACTTATGACACATGTTAACTCTCACAAAGGCTATTTTCCATTAGCAGTCATAAGGAGTTCAGGATACTCCTCCAACAGAGTCCACAAGAGGGGTTGCCCCTTCTAACCGACAGTTAAGGGGTGAGATGTGTCACTGCTGATGGGTCCAGGGAGGTGGATGGATAAGCTACTCAGAGTGAAGAAAGAGCGAACTGTGTGGGTGAGTCTGTAAAAATAGAATGGTATTTCCTGAGTTGCCCAAGGCCCCTTGTGTAGTGCGCCCATCTGAAAACACAGTTCCACACACCAATAACTTTCCACAGAGGTGGGCCTGTCTGTTTGGAATTGTGATTATAACAAGCATACAGTGTGTGATTGGAGCTTCTGCACCATCACAAAGCACCCTGACAGTGTTTGAAGATTTCTGTAAGACTTATGCTGGGCTCAAACTACAGGATTCTCGGCCCGATTCTCTGCTGGAACCCCCCCCTTACGACAATCGGGGGAACGTTCAGTCCCCAGGAGGATCGTAAGCGATTGTCGGCCCAGTTTCCTTTGACGTGTGCAACATTCTAAGATAGAATTTTCGGGGTTTCAAGACTGACCAATTGTAGATTGGAATTTAATATCTACGGAATTGTAGATATTAAACACGACTGGAAATGGAATGTTGGGCAACCACAAGAGTTCTTTTGATCTACAAACTGAACTAATAGGAAAGGGAAAAAACAATATAGAGAAAAAGAAAATTAAAATGAGGTGGACAAATCAGTTAGAGGAGGCACTGGTTGAGTTGTGGGAGAAATATGAATGTCTATATAATATATAGAGTAAAACCTAACACAACAGGTTGGAAAAGGAGAAGAGCTGGAGCGAAATTGCGTAATATAGCATTTAGCGTATATATTGCGAAATGTCAGGGTTTTGGGTGTTTTGTGTTGTAGTTCAGTTGTGTTAGCCTTGTTTCCTTCCTGTTTCAGTTCCTGGTGTCTTTGTATCATGTGCTTCCTTTTTTAGTTCCTGGTTTCTGTTGTCATGTGATCCTGTTATTCCTGCCATGTGTGTCTTTCCCTGTTCTCTTCCTGACACTGTGGTCATGTGATTCTGTCTTCCCTCCTGTGTCAATCAGTTCCCTGGTTCCACCCCTCACCTGCACTCTGTCTTGTCTTGTGATTATTGTATCATTAGTTAGCCCTGCCTTGTCACACCTGTGTCTTGATACTTAATCACCACTTGTATTTAAACCCCTGTGTCTGTTCAGTCTATGTTGGATCATTGTCTCGTGTCAGGTGGTGTCTTGTGTTCACTCATGTTATGCTCAGTGTTTGATTCTCGCCTGCTTTGTAAGTTTATTCTTTTGTTTTGTCTGTGTTTCTGTTAATAAATTTGTTGTCTTTGTAAATTACCTGCGCCTGGGACTCAGTTATCTCCAATCTCCTGACAGCGAAATAGCATTGGGTTTACCTTGTGAGCAAAACATAATGCTATAGGCTAGTTAACGTCCAGAAACGATTGATAAACAATTACCCTAGGCTCCGTTGTAATATTCTAATGATCAGACCAAAATCTATCCATCTACCTAACTATCTATCTACCTGTCTAGCTGAAGAAGTGAAAACACGGGCAACATCTCTTCGTACTCAGTACGTAAAACTAATTAGACCTCGGCCAAGCTGGAGTGATCCTCCTTCGATCTTTGGACTTTTTGAAGAAACATGTTACTCAGCGTGCAGCTGAGACCAGCGTACATTTAAGAAACAGCTAGTTTATCTGAAAAGGGAAAGTACTGCAACACAGACATCCCCACCCCAAATAACTATCCAATAAGTAAAGGCCATCACATCATAGTATCACAAGAAACCCATCAACCGAACCGCTCAACAGGACATCCTTAACATAAGCCTGACCATGGCTTGATTGCTAGCCCCAAAACGTATTAACCTCCAAGCATCATTTGGTAGGCTATACAAGCAAAGATAGCTGTACTCTCATAGCCTATTGGTTATGTTGCAGGGCTGAACACTATGAAGTAGTCTACACAGGAAATGATAAAAGTCCTCTTTCAGTCGAGTACACCTCCTCATACAGAACCTTAATTTATCACAGCCACGGCGGGCTATGTTATGGATGTTCAAACTCACAACCTACCTTGTGTAGAATAACCCAGGAAGGAAGGGCGTTTGTAAATCCATAGAGTCTATTAGGTCTTTTGCCACGGGTTAACTCTATGCACGAGGGTAGCATTGGTTTAATGTGCCGTCAAATGTGCCCTGACCTGACCTAATCCATTATAAACACACGTGGCACCCAAAGCTTACAGTTTGTGCAAACAGTGTTTTATAGGTTTGTAGTTTTCCTTTGCATTTTGTTCTAAACGTCTATAACTTACAAGTGTAGTGTTGCTACTCCAATTTTTCTGAACAATGTCCTTATTTATTCGCATGGCTTTAATTATCACACAACTGCTGTATGGCAACAACACTCCACCAGAGCAAAGAGTTCGAGAAACGTTCCAAGAACGACCCAACGCCCCTTTGTGTTGTGACGGTGAATTGCCACGCGTTGCAGAGACCCCGACACAGAAGTATAAATCAAAAATGTAGGCAAAGGTGTCTGCGTCGCAGAAGTATAATTCAGCCTTTAGGGCCTCCAAAACCTTAGCAGCGGCCCTGCCTGTTTTTAGGGGACTGTGTTTGAACTATCAGGGCCTTTAACTGTGGCACTGGTTGTAACATACACTGATAATAACATATATATGCAGTTTACATGGGTCAACTGTTTTTTTTTTAACAGTCTCCTAATGGTTACATCTCCTAATGGTTACTTGGGGTTTGGCTTGCAAACTCTGCCAGAACGGGTAATGTAAGTGGTACTGTCTGATCGATGGGGAGACTGGACAGGGGCTTGTGTACGGCTCAGTGTCCATTCCTCAGTGTGTTGCACAGGTCTTTGAGAGTGCTGTTGGGGACAGACGAGTGATGGCTGGACCACAGGGGAGTCATCTTGGGGATCTCTGTATTTTGGTGGTGGTTCAGAGACCGGGAGGACGTGCCTGCGGTTCCGTCTGTTCTCACCTCCTTCTGATTGGACAATGTATGATCTTGGTTCTTTGCAGACTTCCTTGATAGTCCCTAAGCTTTTGCTTTTGGCTTTTGTGGCTAAGAGTTGTTTGCACACAGGTAGGGTACATGAACAGTCCCAGGCCAGAGCAAAGTCGGCGAAGCATTGGCTGGTAAACTGGGTGCCATTGTCTGATATTACTTTGTGCGGGCAGCCATGAACGGAAAAGTGTCTTTTGAGCTTTGTGATGACAGCGTCGGAAGTTAGATCACGAAGAAAGTCTACCTCAAACCAACCTGAGTAGGAGTCAACTGTAACCAAGTAATGTCGGCCTTTCCACTCAAAGATATCAGTGGTGACGGTTGACCAAGGTAGGTCTGGCACTGGATGTGGCTTGAGTGGCTCTTTGGGTTGGTGTGGCCTGGTGCTGTTGCACACTGGACACGCAGTTGTCTCTTGTTCTATGTCTTCTGTCATTGAGGGCCAGAACACAATCCTCCGAGCCCTGTGCTTGGTGGATTCTGAGCCTGGGTGCCCTCTGTGAAGAATGATGTAGTCATTTTGCAAAGACTTAGGGATCACTGTCTTTGGGCCTTTCATGACAATGCCATCTTCAAGGGTGAGTTCATCACAATACGGGTAGTATTGACGGATCTCTTGGGGTTGCTGAGTTTGTCTGAGAGGCCAGCCCTTTAATATGACTCAGCTCAGCTTCTGTAGTTCTGGATCAGAGGCAGTATGTTCTCTCAGTTCAGTCAGCCTAGAGGAAGAGATGTGTTGGATTGACATGATCTCATAGTCTGCCATCTCGTTGCTGTGCTGTTCTGTCGATGTTGCGGGAGCACGGGACAAAGTGTCCGCGAGGTACATCAGTGAGCCTTTTTTGTACACTATCTGAAAGTTATATAAAGTTATAAAAGTCTCATCATCATGCGCTGCAGTCTGGCTGGTGCTGAGTGTATGGGTTTGTTGAGGATTGTTGAGGAGTTTTTTTCAAAGCATCGAATGCATCTTGATGCTGCTTTAGCCAGCACCACAGGGTGTCTTTGCATGTTAGCTCCCGAAGTGGAGCTGAGAGCTCACTGAAATTGGGATTTAACTTTCCTAAATAATTAATCATCCTTAAAAAGCACTGAAGGGCTGTGACGTTCTCTGTTATGGGCAATTCATTGATCACTTTGGTCTTAGCCGGATCAGGCTTCAATCATTCGCTTGTGAACACATGTCCAACATAACAGACTTCTTTGAGTCTGAATTTGCACTTTGTAGGGTTAAGTCTCAGTTTGACCTCCCTTGCACGGTCGAGTACCTTTCTGAGGTTCTCTTCATGCTCTTTCATGTCTCTTCCGTCGATGATTATGTCGTCAACAATGACTGCGCATGGGTATCCAGCTAAAATCTGCTCCATTGCACGCTGGAACACCTCGCTGGCTGAGTTGATTCCATAAGGCATTCTGAGAAAGCGGAATCTGCCAAACGGAGAGCTGAAAGTCGTAAGAATGGATGACTTGTGGTCGAGGGTTATCTGCCAGAAGGAACATTTCGCGTCTAGGACAGAAAGGACTGTGGAGTTGGGCATTTGCGCGGCTACTTCCTCTATGGTACGCATAGGGTGATGTGGGCGTTTCAGAGCTTTATTTAGATCTCTTGGATCAATGCAGAGTCTGATGTCATCTGAATGTTTCTTGTGGGTAGCCACCATAGATGACACCCACTCTGTTGGCTCAGGGACAGGAGTGATCACACCTAAATTGACCATCCAGGTTAATTCTGTTTTGACCGTGTCTTGCATTGGTACCGATATTTTTCATGCAGGCTTTACTACTGGCTGGACCTCTGGGTCTATTTTCATGGAATACGTGACTGGGAGCTTACCAAGCTTGTCTTCAAAGAGGTCAGTGTACTACAGTGTCTTGTAGGCCGATTAGAGGTTGTACGTCTCGTTTCACTATGTAGAATTGCAGGGGGTATTCCTTGCCTTCAGATTGGCACGGGAGTATAGCTGAACCAGCTGTTTGAATCTCCTAACCTCCATATGCAACCAGTTTGGTTCCCTGTGATGGCTGGAGCCTTCCATTTAGACTCAGTTGTGTGAAGAGGTCAACTGGCATGACATTACATTTAGCGCCAGTATCAACTTTGAGCTCTATTGGTCTTCCATTGATACGCACAGTGGTGTTTATGTCAGTCCTATGCAGAAGATGGGAATGAACAGTGTCTATATTGACCCCATTCACGAAGAATATTTCCTCCTCACTGCTGGGAGCTTCCATCTCAACGTGATTCACAGATCATTTTCTAAATCCACCTGTTTGGGATGACCTGCAGCATGTCTGGAAGTGATTGCGCTTTTTGCATTTACGGCATTGCTGGCCAAATGCAGGGCATTTATCCCTTTTTGCCTCATGGCTGCCTCCACAATTATTGCAGTTAGTTATTGTGCGTGTAGGACTCTCTGATTGTGTTGTACGCTGTTCAGTGCCTGTCTTTGTCTTGAATTTCTGTGGTTGTCTTTACTTTGTGATGCAAGCTATCCACTTTTGCTGCTGTTTGGTTTGGGGTTGCCAGGGCTTTTGTGTGTTGATCAGTCTGTTCATATATTTGGCACATTTCAATTGCTTTGTTTAAAGTTAGGGCACTGTCACAAAGTAGTTGCTTTCTCATACTGTCGCAGCTTATGCCGCAAACGAGTCTGTCTCTGATGAGCTCGTCTTTGAGTTGGCCAAATCTGCAGCTCGCTGCTTTATTTAAGTCACTCACATAAGACTCTATTGTTTCGTCTGGTCTTTGGTTTCTAGTGTTAAATTTGTGTCTTGCCATAGTTATGTTTGTTTGAGGATTGCACAGTTCGCGGAATTTCCGTTTGAGGCATTCTGGATCTTCTCTCCATTCTGCTCTGGTCACTTACCGTCTGTTTTCTCCTTCCCCCGCATGCACAGCGGGTGCGTAAACGAAAGCATGCTCTCTGTCAATGGCTTCCGAACCGGCTAAGTTCAGCAGAATTAACGCTCAAGTTTGGGCATCTTTATCTGAGTGAACAGCTGCAATGAATATATCATATTCCTGTTCGTACACACGCCACTTCTCGGCAATGTTTCCATTAAACAACAATGGCACTTGTCTACGGAATCCTTCTGCCATGGCATAGCAGTACAACGCTAGCTGGTTGCTTGCTTGCTATGTCTTCAAAGTGCTGAGAAAACTTTGTCTTACCACGTCGTTCGCATCTCTTCAGTGCTCGACCATCCCTCTTCTGATACCGTGTCATATATGTGAATAAACAAGCATATTAGTGGCACTATGGTTATCAGATTCTCTGAGGTATATAACATCCGATCAGTCCTTTGACACTTCACTTTCTCAGTATGGTTTGCCAATTCTGTTTGCCTGTGTGAGCCTGGTTCTCACACATTCTGATATGCATATCAGTCTGGCCAATATCTCCAGCTTCCATTGGGTGGTATTAACAGATCAAAATGCTTCTGCAGGCACTGGACATTTCTACAAACAATCAGGCCAATACCTCATATAAGTGTTTAGTGTATCCTATTTGTGCATTAAGAGTGACTATGTACAGCATACACACATAGAGAACGTTGTACTTTTGCAGGAAGTTCTTGATAAGCTGCTGAAACAAAATATACACTTTTTAATGAACATTTTGCACAGATGCTAGCTTTAGCACACTGATAAGTAGAATCTGCTTTACGAAATAGCGCCTCTTATAGGCCGCATTAACAGTTGGAAGAACACTTCAAATACTCCAAAACTTACAATAAAATTGTAGGGGTGGCTTCACAGTAGACATAATATGTATGGCTTATTCACCAGCAAAATAGTTCAGACAACCTCTGGTTTATTTGGCAGTCTACTAAATCTACCAAATTTCAGATGAACAGTAAATCTCAATGAACTGTATTTTCACGGGTTTACTGTAGCAACTGGTAAACACTTGCTGATAGTAGTGCCTATTGTGTAACAAATGCTTAAATTTCTATTTTTTGTCATTGAAGTCTAAGAGCTGTCATGTCTAGTTTGTCTATTTAAAGACAGTCAAATGTAACTGATCCTGTAAGGCTAATATGACAAGTAGGAGTCCATTTGAAACAAAACACATCTGCCTCTGTTGTGTTAGGGTAAAAGTCCATTTTTTATTGGTTCCCTATCTGAGGCGAATGGAAAGAAGCTGAAATACTGTGTAGGTCTCATGAACAGACAGATATGCCTGACAGATTGGTATGTGTGAGAACCTGGATAACTGTGCTGGATTACGCAAAAACCAGCAGGCCTATTTTCATGATGAGGTGTGTCGATAAATTTAGTTTCACCTTCCCTATAAAGCTATGGCCTATGGCGAAGGTTTCCACTGCTAGTGGCTAGTGGTTACGTGAATTGATTGTCCTGTTATTAACTTTCTATCATCACTATCTATTATAACAATGCAACATTAGGCTACACCAATAAAATTAGTTGGTTCTTGGATTTGCCGCTTGAAAAAAATGCAAAATTAAATAAAAATAAAATTGAATTTGAACTCACACGAACATAAAAAACACCGTGGCTGATGGCTATAATACTGAAAACAGCATGCTGCATTCACGTGCCGTCGAAAACCAATTAAATCGCACCTTTCACTTCAGAGAGAGCAAGAGACAAAAGACATGATATGAGGAAAGATGCCGGTGGAAGGGGATCCTGCTAGGCCAGTGTTTGCAATTATTAGAATATTTGATCAGAAGAGAAATACATTTGACAAGTGCATTGAAATTAAAGAGGATGAGAACTTGGCGCAGTTGTACTCACGGGTGCCGAGAGCAGTCTGCCAACTTTTTTTTTTTTATTTCGCTCCCTCTTATTAAGCTATTATTATGTTGCTGTACGATGGCATTGGTGCTGGGAAGCACTTTGTGGTCACATGTTTGGAGTGGTTTCACAGTAGAATCCTTATATAAAAATTAATGGGTGATGGAAACTGTCAAACCAAAAGTCTTGTTAGACAAAAGCCCTTTGATTGTGTTGTAGGGATTTAGCCTAACCCACATTTGCTATTTTGGGCCTCTTTTTGCTTAAATTAAACAGCAGAGTTGCAAAAACCTTAAGTCGCATCATGGCTGGCTAAAATTTATTTCATAAGTCCCTAACCCATCCAACCCCTTTCAGTCAACACTTTGTTTGGCTGACCTTTGCTTGACTTGCGTCATCACATATGACATTTACTGAGAGGGAATCATTTTTGAAAAGTGTCACTTTAGCTTGTTACATTCTTTTTTCTACTTTTAGAAACAAAGTTTCATACTCAAATCTGCGTTAAAACTCTTAAATACACACATCGTGTACAGTATTTGTCAAAGAAGTTTTCTGCTACATTCTGTGGTATAACATCTAAAAATATGACTTGACTTAACACATGCAATTCTTTCTGACTCTACCATTTCCTTTCAAATGTGACTTGACTTTGCTCCTTAGAAGCCTATTATTGCAGTAGGCTACATGGATAGGCCTAATATAATAAACACACACATACACACACACACACACAATCAGGCTAAGTACTTTTCACAAATCGACCCTTTTTCTACGCATATTAAAGTTGCAAGGGGGTCATTGGAAATTCCTAGAAATTAAGGTTGAAGGTATTTGTGATACATTTATTGTCTATTATTCTTTTTGCTCATCATTAAGTAGGACAGGCAAAGAAGGCTTTAGTTTCAATATCATAAGAGATTTGTCATATGAAATGTGTTTTGGAATAGACAAAAACTGATCAAAAACTTTTACATCCATACTGTAGGCATATAATTTATTAGGCTGTACTCTGTATTAGGGTATCCTGAGGATGTGTCTGAAAAATTGAGAAGTGGCAAGCTGTAAAACTCGTTGTAAAGTAGTTTTAAAACAATAATTAAACGTATTATTACCCATAATCACGTGGAGTTTAATGGTCGTCATTTTCCTTCTTGAATTATGCTTGAATGATAAAACTTTCAGCATGTAATTACATTGCGTGCATGTGTGCATTCTTTCACTCAGAGGTTCCTGTTGAAAAAAAAAGAAAAAGGAAAATGCAACCGTGAAGTCTCAATGCATAGAGGTGAGGATACACAGTAGTGGTTGGTTGAGGAACCTGAGCATGAAACTGTACGAGAGAGACGGATGCAGAGAGACACGAGGGCTGGTGCTTTATGAGGGAAAGACAACTCTCTAAAGCGCTGTGACATTGCACAGTCGATGAAAGGGAGAGAGGAAGAGAGAGAGCGAGAGAGCGCGCGCGTGTAAGGAAAAGAAAGCGAGCGAGACGGCAAAAACACGAGTGGGAGGGAGCGGCAGAGAGAGAGAAAGCGAGGAAAGCAATGAAGAGTGTGGCGTGGTGTAAACAGCGTGTCAGGAAAGAAAGTGCACATTTTAACCTGGCTTTAGCCACAAAGCTAACAGTTGGGTAAAATAATCAGGAGATCGCAGTAAAGAGATATAGATAGACAGAGAGAAAGGGAAGCAAGAGGGGGAAATACTTAATTAATTCATGCTGAAGGGGAGGGATGTTGCCGCGACTCACTGAAGGGGCTTTGCTACCGCGGCAGGGCTGTCTATAGCAGCCAGCCTGTTCGTGGGAGACGCACAAAACACACACATACGCACATGCTCTGCCTGGAGGAAGATTATACTTTCGCATCAACACGAGGAGCAGACAACAGTGTCAAAGGTAGGACTGAATACTTAACGTTCCTTTAACGTTTTTCCCTGTCCATCACTGGCCCTCTTCTGCGCTCGTCTGTTTTTCTCTTTCCTTTGCCATATCTGTCGCCGGGCGTCCACCTAATCAGCGCACTGGTGGACAGTTTCTCTCTTACAAGCCATTAAGCATCTTGTATCAATGTATTTTATGCTTTGTTCTGTTCATGTTTCATCTGTATTATTTGCTGAGTGCAAGATGCATTTGTAATTGCACATCACTTGTTATTCATAGCCTGATAGACACACGTTTATCTTGACGTGTATAGGCTACATCTGTATGTGTATTTGCAATGAGCTTTCATTTCAAAATAATAATCTATTTCAAGTTTATAGCAAGTTATAGTTTGCGTTTCTGTTGGTTTGGTCTATGTTTCCACAAAGGAATGTGCAGGGAAATATCTTTACTGTAGAAATGTAGACACCACATGTTTAGTGCAACAACACTGGCTTTATATGTCTGATTCTTAAATGTCTTGGCCCTGATGTGACAAACACTGGGGTTTATGCGTGTTTGGATGCTGGTTCCAGTGGTGCCCACCAAATCTCCCCCCCACAAGTGTGTGAGTAAGCTGGAGCTCTGTCGATTCAAATGACTCACTTGCTTCATCCTTTTCAATGGAAATAGATCAGCATTGCCAAGTGATAGATGCCAAATGGGATGATGCTGTTGGCGCATCACCAATATCCCACCCCTTAATTCCCCTGCCTCCCTCGAGATGAACAGGAGAGCTGACTTTGACAGATCTTTAAACTGAATTTGAATTGCCTCACTTAATTAGGCTCTGACACACAAGCATCCGGGGTGGTTCCAGTGGCGATTCTTCATAGTCCCCAGACGGAGATCCTTGATAACCATGGTTCTCCAGGCCCCTGCACATGATACAGGAAACAGGAAACTGTCCATTTTAATACCACCTCTCTATTCTCTCTCTCTCTCTCTCTCTCTCTCTCTCTCTCTCTCGTTTTCTGCCATCATCAGACCACCCATCTAATAGCTTTCTTATGGCCACTTACTGATGCAACTCACATTCCCTAGAACTGTGAGAAGGCACACACACACAAGAGAATTATTTCTCCTGTGTGTGTGTGTGTGTGTGTAGGTAGATGTCACACAGTAGAGTAGTTTCCCCCTGCATGTGTATGTCCATGATAAACAGGAGCTGGAATGTGGATGCCAGGGTTTCATGGAAATGTCAGAAACGGTTCACTGGTGATACACCCCTGCTCCTCCATAGTTTGCTCACCCCCCCACCCAGCCTTCTCAGCGGCCCTGGTCTGACATGGAGATCAATACATGAATAAGCTGGCCTGCACCTGAAAATGGGCCCTCATGTTCCCCAACTAGATGATCACTCATTCCGTGGAAAGAAAATAAATGCAGCTTGAATGGCTCATCTGTTGTATGTGGTTTTCAAGGAAAAATATTTTGCCAGTTCTAGTCCTACCGTGTTCACATTAAAATTATCTGTAGGAGGTGATGATATACAGAGATTAGTAGCTATATTATTTTTATTTTGCCTTCGTTGTGATGTGAAGACATGATAGGACGCCACTAGGAGGGAGAAATTTGAGTTGGGATGGTAGATGACTGAAGGACTGCATTTGGTACTCCAACTAGCACTTGCACCATAGATAGTTGTGCCAGCATTAGCCAGACATTTAATATTTTTATTACAATCTATTGCTACTGCGTGTGGGAACATAACAGAATTATAGTTTTTTTTTTTTTATATAGAATAGTGTCATTTTGGTATGTGATGGTGGAACTGTATATTTTGCATTTCTTCACAGCATGTCCGTTATCCATTGGACAATGCATCCTGTAGCCAGTAGTGCATCCTGTAGCCTGATATGCAGAAACGATAAAAAATGTTTTGTTCTTCTTTTCTCGTGTTATTTAGCTAGACTTACAATGTCCTCATCCATGCTTCCATGGATGAGTAATTCCACTGGTGGAATCGACTCCGTCTTGACGGAGAAGGAAAAAATGTGTCACATCACATCTCCCACTCTTCGTCCCCTTGCTATTATGCAAAAGTTTTAATTACAATAATAGTGTGGAAAAACAATAAAAATTATTTTACTGAAATTTTTTTTTTTACTGAAAAACATTTATTTTAAATTGTGATTTTAATATATACTGTATCTGATTTTAAATTGACATAAAAAAAAACTCTTCTGGGCTGTAATGTGGTGGCTGACTAGTGAAATCCATCACTGCGATCTCATCAGCTGGAGTGGTGTTATGTGACAGCAGTTATCTTCTCTCTAAACATGATTTGTGATTATTAATCGATTGTTCTATGGGTTTAGGTTTAATGCCACCTCCATAAATATTATTTTAATTGGTCTGCATTTGCCGAGCCAGCTATGAATCCCCACTGCCACCAGTTAGCCTACTCACTGCCATTCCCTACAGACACCCTGTTGTGGCGTTCCTCTCCGAGCTGAGGCGAGCTGGTGAGTTGGTCTCGCTGGGCTGCGTCTTATCATCTCACTGCCATTTCAAATCAAACTCCGCCGTTGCCATGACACCCAGTGCCCCCCCCCCAACCACACACACACACATAAATATCCCTGATCTTTCCATGCTGTGTAAATGTTGAAAAAAAGGAGAAGGGAAAAGAGAGGAGAGAGAGAGGCAGAGTAGCAAGAGATGGACAGATTGAGACCCTTGTGTGTGTGTGAGTGTGTGGTTTGTGTGTTGAGGGAATAGTTAAAAGCATCAGTGTATAAAACAGCCAAAAAGTGTTTACGGCCAACAACAGTCATGCGTAAGCAGCCTAGTAAATGAAAAAAAAAGTGCTGATTACTGGTCTGGGTGAGAATCTGCTGCGTGTGAGTGTGTGTGTGTGTGCGCGAGGCAGGGCTGGCTGGTTGGCCGGCTGATGCAGAAGAGATCCCTTCTTTTGGCAGACACTGCGCTTCCCCAAACTCTGTTCATCTCTTAGACAATGGACACATTGACCCCACAGTCAGATACAAATTAGATATAGTTGTAGTATTTGTGATAACTCCACTGAGCTTCTAAAAGGAGGAACATAACATAAAACAGCATTTTTTTTTTTTTAAGAAATGATTCGCTGCTTTCGCACTGTAGTTTATGTCTTTTTTAAATTAGATTTTCCTCCTGGGTGGAATTACCTGTATTTTTTTTTTTTATTTCAACATGGCCCATTCAAAATTTAGAAGACATACAGGTTCATAAAAGGCAGCGTACACAGAGCTTTAATGGTGGACAACACAGGGACCAACCACATTACAGGGCCTTTTTGAGACAACATCCGAAATGAAACCACCATGGCTGTAGAAATGAGCATGTCCTCTTTCCTACATCATCTGTCATGGTAAACAGACCAAAGCGCGAACCATCAAGCTTTCCCCACGCTTCGCCCACATTTTTCTTTTTTACTATGTACAGTGAGGAGACACGACAGGATGTGCACTCAGTTGTGACTTTAAAAATAGTAATGGGCCGTACTCAGCCATGTTTGACTTGATATGTGGTAAGGAGGTTTTTTTAGATAAAGCAGAAGTTATTTGGGGAAGTACTTTCTGTGTTCAAAGAACAAACATGGAGTATTTGATACGTCATCCTCATAGATGACTCTCTTATGGTCTCAGAGAATTTCATGTGTCTGCATGATGCCAGTGTGACTCTGCAGCAGGACAAAACTAAAAGTACCTTACTTATGAAATTGTGTTTATTACCTTAAAATCATCACAGGCTCCTGTTGCACTTTGGTTTGAAAACAAGTTCACATGAGATAGAGATTGATAGATAGATAGATAGATAGATAGATAGATATCTCATGTGAACTTGTTTTCAAACCAAAGTGTACCTGTATTGGTGAGAACAAAAAAATCTGGGGATTTTTTTAGTAAAAAAAACTAACAAACTAACAAACAAATAAACAGACCTGCCAGGTGTCCCATTATCTAGCACAACGAGACTGCTCCATTTGTACACAAATAGCATTAGTTTCAGGCTTTAGAATAATTGCTATGTCATTTACACTAGGATGTGAGCTGTGAACTGTTTCTTCAAAACATTTTGTTAAAGCCCTTATAAATAGACTGTATACTTTATACCTTCAACCTGTAATTGATCATTTATATTTATATATAAAAACAATTTTGCCAATATAGTAGAAGGAAAATATGATGTAAAACAGAGAGCTGTATGTCTGCTGTAGCCTTTGACATTATTTGTCTAATGTACTGTAGGCTACAGCTTTGGTAGATAATTCATGTCAGTTTCTGAACTGATTCAGTAACCAGTGTCTATTGTTTGATGTGGTACAGATAACAGTCAGTATACAGCCCTTGCCAGAAGCTTTTGTGCTTCTGGAAAGTCACCTTACAGTAAATATTTTTTGTCAGGCTGTTTTTTGTTGTTTTTTTTTTATTATTGTCTTTCTTCCATTGGCAGAGGGTGGTGGAGGTGTGTGTGTGTGTGTGTTGGTGGAGGTAGAACTATGTTTCAAATATTCTGGGTTGAATTATGCTGAATTAAGTCTTACAAGCTGTTGCAAGGCTTTGTACAGTAGACCAGAAAGCTTTCAAAGGAGATTGAGTGTCTCAGAGTGGAGGATGCAAAGTTATTCAAAGCAGGCATCGCAGGCAAACAAATGAGTATAGGATTCATTGCAAATGTCAGAGGAGTTGATTTCATGCTCCTCTGTGCTTGTCTGAGCTTTTGTCAGAGTTGTGTTATTACAGCTATTTTTTTATTTATTTAGTGAGGTCATACCTACCAGAAATAAAGTCTGTTTCTCCACACTATCATACTGTACCATTCTCCTGTGTGGGTCTTCATGCTTTTCAGTATTCAAAATTCAAAATCATAACAACAAATCACAAACCAGTAATTTATGGCTAGTTAAATGAGAGAGCATACCGTGCACTCTTTCATTTTAGCTTTATCATTCATCTTTTTTGAGACATCTCATGACATCATTCATCATTCATTATTTCATGTTCAAAGAGTGCTTCCTTGTTGCTTTATGCTGTCTGTAATGTTTTTCTCTTTGTGCTGTGCATATGGATCTAGTGAGACGGCGTTTTTTTGTATGTGGTTTTGTTGTGGTGAGCCGCGTAGTCTGTGCTTTTCGTGGATGGGATCCGGCATACCACTTGGATGGAAATGGGATCTTTTTTGCATAAAGTGCTTTCATGTTACATGTCAGTGGGCCTAATAGCTGCAGAATTTTTGGTTTCAAAATGTACAAGAGCTTTATTTAACCAGAGATCCTAAGAAAATTTTCTATTCTCATTTAGTTAATGAAGTGGAGGTAATGTAAATGTATGAAGTCGATTGAAATACGTAAATATCGTAAAAAGTTTTTTTTTGTACTTACAACACACAACCAAGCTTCTCAGATTATTCTGTCTTTAGAGGAAGACACTTATAAATGAGGTATCAAGACACAGCTATATAATCAAAATATAGAATTAAAACACAGCCTATTGTTTATTTAGGTGAACATTATATGATGTTTGTACTTGACTCAACCAAGTTTATACTGTTTCACATTCTGTATTATTGAGATTAATGCCCAAATATGACATGCCTGTCTCTAAAAATGCTCTCAAATTTCATTTACAGTTTATTTTTTCTTACGTCTGAACATTTAGTTTGACCATAACAATTTATATGTCTTCAGTGTCATATATTCAGTTCTCTGGTGTTCATGATAACCAGAAGCTGTCAGTCAAAAGCAGCCTGGGGATGCATAACACCAGAGAGTAATTACTGCTAAGCACCTTGCATAAGATGCCATTTTACATATTTTCCACTAAGGTATTTTCAAGTTCAGTACAAGGACAAAAAATTAAACAGAATGTAGGCAGATCCAACAGATTGTCCCTGGCACATATTACAAAGATCTACCATTTGCTTTCACAAATTCTCATCTCAAAACTTGTCAATTGCTCTGAGGTGCTAGACCGATTATATTTATTAATTATATTATTTATTTATTTAATCATTATTTATTTATTTGTTTATGGCCTGATTTGTTAGTAATGTGCCTGGATAATTGGTATGTTGGTTGCTTTGAACTCAAAGAATGTGTAGACACAAAAACTTATAACACTGCCGACTCTAATTTGAGCCCGTGCTAATGTGTTGCTAATGTGTTAACACAGCCTTTGCATGTCCTAATATGGCTTAACTGTTAGTGGATTGTTTGCAACCCTGCATAGCAATTTCCTTCCATTGATATCTTAGCACTCGTAAAAGTCAAAGTGATTCAGACTACACTAACACATCAACATCGCACACCAAAACGGCTGTGAGTGACATTACAAAGTGTGTTCTCTTTTTTGGGGTTTGTGTACTGAGCTTGGCATTTAATCGATAATGACATCAGTCAGACGAACTTCTGTACCTTCTAAATGCTGTTTTAACACAAACCTTGCAGCATAAGGTAAAAAGCGTGCACATCCAGCCTGAAGGCCCTCTGAATTGTGGAAAGGCCCAGAGTATGACTGATGTCCATGAAGAGTGCTTGTCTGTCGTAACAGATATCCACCCTCCTACTGCCATCACTTCCCCTCTGATGTGTGCTAATTCCTTATCAGCTGTTCTTGGTCTCTTCCTGGGTCCCATGTGCAATTAGGACAATTGCAGCAATCGAGAGCCAGTGTCACTAATGTACTAGAGGCATCTGTGAAATACTGTATGAAGCATAATTGTCTTTAAAAAATACCACATGCTATTTAGTGTGATGTCTGCACAGCAAAAGCCAATTCATGTTTTTATGTTACTACAAATTAACTATTCATTACAGGAGTAGCAGGCAATTGCAGTCCACATAGCAAACACACGTGCACACACACACACACACACCCACACACACACACACACACACAAACACACACACACACAAATACACTTACACCCTCACAAACACACACAAAACACTAACACACATACAAACACACACACAAACACACACACACACACACACAAAACACTGACTCACTACCTCCCATTTTATTTTTTAAGCAGCAGCACCAGTTTCATCTGCATGTCTGCATTCCATCCCATTGGGAAATGGACGATGTTACATCCAACACTGTACCTTCTCTTGTCTTTAATCTCAGTGGTGATCAGCATCCTCATTTGGCAGTGCTTTCCAGTGTGTGTGTGTGTGTTTGTGTCTGTGTGTGTGTGTGTGTATTTCTCTTTGTCTGTGTGACTTGCTGCAAGTAAGTAAAAGGGAAAAGGTGTTCAGACCAGGTGGTGTCATCACTTTGCATATTGCCATAACAAAACTAAGACATTTTGGGATTCTATTGCAGCATACAGTATATTACTGTATTATCAGTCTGTGACGGTCCAACAGCTTTCACATGCTTCACTGAACGTGTGATTGGTATAGCTAGGCGCTTGTTACACTCAGGCTCACAGAAACATCTCAAGGGAATAGTTAAAGATTTAAGTCCCTAAAAAAATTGAAAAACTTATTTATTGTGCCTGCGTTAAAGCACCTGTTTGTGTTACTGGTAAAAAACAGGCGAGCCAAGCTGAAAATCAGTTCTAATCTAATTCAATACAGCTTTTGCTATTGAGCAGTCAAGCTTCTGAGTCAAGCTGTACTGCTCTTTGGTCTTTCATCCTCATTGCAGTCATCAGTTTCTTCTTTAATCATTTCTCTCTGATATAAAATTTTAAATATGACTGATGACTAGAGAGATATGGTGTGTTAAATTAGATATTTATACAAAACATTATTTTTTTATGTGTGCTCCCTCCATGTTGCATACTATTCTTACTTTTATAAAAAGAGTAAATTATTCTGTATTTCTATCCTCATCAGCAATTCAGTCATCATCAGTATTTTTATCATACAAAACCTTCAGCAATTCCATGAAAGTGGATGTGTGAGTGTTTTTGAGTTTTATGTTAAACTAGTTTGGGTTTGAACCAGAAACCAATAGGCCACAGCTGCCTCCAATATTTTTTAACTGCCCAAAAAATACGAAGGTAACTACAACTAAAATGGCACAAGACCGACAAAACCCAAGATTGTTTTAATAGCAGTCGTAATATCAGAGCAGAATTGATACAACCTCTCTGTTCTATCTGATCGCTATCCATATGCTGATCGCAAACAACACTGCATTGTGTTAGACAAGACCCACCGGTCGCCCTTTGTGCATAATGTCATGAACCTTTGAATTGTGGCTTTTGATGGTAACAGTGATAAGGAACAGCATGGCTTTCAGTTAGAGACAAACTGCATGAAAGCATCTACAGCTGGTTCACCAAAAAATTATCTATTAAATAAAGGTAGCACAATAAATCATTCTCACCTAAGTATGCAATCTCATACCGCCATGACAACGTCTTTTCTGCATTTAATTTTTTCATGCTCTATCAGAATTAAACACTCCTAGTTTTTGTTCTCTGGGTGTTTGTTGAGTCACATCTTTTGAAGCAGTGGGCACAAACAGCAGCAAAGGGGCAGATTATGGTAGCCTTTAACACATTCCTAATTACCTAATGTCTGTATAAATTACTTGTAAGGCTGTTCAGCAACATTAATCATTTGTTAGGCATGTATTCACAAATTTCTTGTTCATGATGAATTGTTGGGCTCAGGCCAGGGCTCGGGCTGGGCCGGACTTTGTGAGATGGTTTAAGACAAACCATCTGCTTTTGAGCACCCCTAAAACTAGACTTCAGGGGCCGGTTGCACCGACAGGGCGTATGCCTGGTCTTAAGCCATTGTGGTCGTAACTTAACATTCTAAGTCCAACTTGATAGTTCCGCCAGTTGCACCAATAGGGCTTAAGGCGTCTACTCGCTCGTAAGTTTGTACCGATCGTAAGTTTTAACGCCTCATCCGAGGTTGGACACACTCAGGGGTTGGCGTAAATATTAAAATATGGCCAAGTTGCCAAGATGAAGAATGCTATCTAATAAACAATTGTATTGACCAATTTGGCGTTAAGACCAGTTGGTGCAACCGGCCCCAGGAGATCTCCATGTAACAGTTAATGGTGCAGATGATCAGTACTTGCAAATACCTGGAACTGCATCTTGACAATAAATTGCAGGCTGTATTTTCTCAGAAGGCTAGGGTTCAACCTTAAACATTTGCAATAAACCCCTCCCTATGTTAAACCAATCTGACGAGACCAGCATCTTCTTGCTGTGTTATGCTGGGGAAGCTGCTGGACAACTAGATAGGTTGGTGACAAGCTGGTTCTGTGGTTGGCTTGGGAGTGGAATCACAGACATCAGAAGTAGAAAAGAGCACTCTGAGCAGATTTATATCTATAGTGGACAATGAGAGTGTGTTTTGCAGAGTGTGAATGCCAGAGCACATCTCAGAACATCAAAATACCACATCTCAGGTCACATTCACATTCTTTTTATATATCAAGGGCTGGACTAAGACTTCCTTTGTTATATTGCTATGTTTTTAGAATATATACATGTAGTCTGCTTATACTTTAAATGTACTTGTAATGTAATTCACAGACACTTCTGCTCCAGCATCATTTGAACACATTCTACTGTACTTCCACACCCATCAGTACACTAAATGTTGAATTTTTCTTTAATTTTTATTATATGTATGCCAGGCTTTGATGTTGAGGATGAACTTTCTGCATTCTCGCCTGAGGTAGCACATAGCCTGTCGCTCACGTAATTAACCCTCACAAATAACACAAACTCCTGGTTAGGCTGTTTTAATGTTGTTCTGCATAATCAGTGATTATTGAGGATGATCAATAATAGATTCAGTAAGATACTAATCTTACAGTTTTTACGGCAAAAATAATTCTGGGCCTTTTTGCCAAGAAAATCGCAGCCCTACTAGCAAGTTACCTTTTTGACTTATGAGTTTAAATAAAAACAAAAAACAGCAATCCTGACACTGAGACAGCCTCCCCAGAGGGACGTGCCATGGGAGCACAGTGTGGGTGTAATGGTAGTTTGTCGAGCTCTCCTTCCTGTGGGTGCCGCATTAGTACTAATGCAATCACAAGTCAGAAGGTGCCTCTGCTGATTCAGTTCGAGAGTTTCACGGGGCCAGAGCTGTGGCTGGCGCCAAGCGTCCCTCTGTCTCTCTCGTCTCTCTCTCATTCTCTCTGCGCCTGGATGCGTGATAACCAGACAAGGCTAATGCTGTGGACAAGATGAAAGCTCTCTGAGCCATTGCCTTGCTAACTGACTGACCTGTGTAAACAGTGAGGAAGACCCAGGAATATACATAAGGAACTGGGGCAGAGAGGGAATACATGTGTGTATGTGTGTGTGTGTGTGTGTGTGTGTTAGATTTAGTAAAGCAAGATTGTAATTGTTATGTTTGTAAAGTAAGAATGTAATGGTACCTATACCTGTGATGTTACACTCTGTACATATATATATATATAGAGAGAGAGAGGTGTTGGTGAGACCAGGGTAAAGATTTTCTACATGTGTGCGTGCAGTTAGAGGGTCATGGCCACATTAATTCTAAATAAGGTGCAGCAATGTTGCAAAGAATGAGGCATGTAATACGACTGGATCACTAGAGAGACAGAGGCATGAGCACTGCACACATAAATACTCCTGTGCTACAGAGTGTTGGTAGCGAAGGGAGTGCTAAATTGTGTTAGGAACATTCGGTTCGATTGGGACTGAGACAGGAGTGTGGGAGACACGATGGGACAAAGACAAGCTATGAAACATTCATTGTTTAGCGGGCAGAGAGGAAATACATCCCCTGCTAATGAAATATTCTTAAGGCTTCTGCAAGAACAGAGCATAAATGATTTGAGACGAGCCCTGCTGTTGTAGTAGAGATTTAATGTTGAGGGCCTGGGGTAGTGGTCGGGGTGGTGGGCAATGTCTGCTGTGGCCCCTAAAATGCCAGCCATGCTGAGAGAGAGATACATCACAAGGGTGAGGTCAGTGAAAGCTCCTGCTCTTCCAACACGCAGAGAGAGGCAATATCCCCACACTGAACTCTAGGGCCCTAAAAAGCTGAGCTTGTTTTTTGAGAGAGAGAGAGACAGAGAGAGAGGGAGATCGAGCAAACTGTCAGGCAGACCTGGTTAATGTCAGCACAGGGTTCCTAGACAGGGTATCTGTAGCTTATTCTCTCCCCCTCTCTCTTTCTTTCTTTCTCTCTGTCTCTCTTTCCTCTCTCTCTCTCTCTCTCTCTCTCACCCTCCCACTCCCTTTCTTTTTTAAATGGATCCATGTGTCATGATGCTCTACAACACCATTAAGACTGTTAGGATAGCTCTATCTTTAGCTGGGTCTGCATTCGGAAATAGACGGTTGCACTTTTGTACCGGTAACATTTTCCATCTTGTTTTCCTGTCTGTGTGTGTGTGTGTGTGTGTGTTTTCTACAGAAAGAGATATTGTGAGTCAATGCTTAGATTGCTCTATGGGACACTAAAGTGAAGATGCGATTTTAGAGACCTGAACACTGATTCATTTACAAAGACCCTCCTGGCCATTATGCTCATATGCACCTTCTTGTCAACAGGAAGTGCTCATTAGACACTAACACAACATTAGACACAGGATTACATTGTGCTTTGCTCATTTGGCAAATGCCTTGCATCAGTTTGTAGAATTATTCTGGTTTGTAGAATTATTCTTAAGCTTTTGCCCTTTTTCTTTTTGTAAAGTACAGCTTGTCCAAGATATTAAAGTGACTTGGAGTGTTTATGGTTCACTGTGGACTTGACACAGTGTGTTGTTGTACATAGTCTTCAGCTCTCGCAGTATCATTTGGCTGTCAGCATAGTTTCAACTCAACATTTGACTGATACACACTCACACCAAATCCACACAGACACACACTCACGAGGAAGAGATACTCACCACCCCATTTTACAGTCTGTTTCCTTGCTGCACTCACTTATGACGTCAAGTTGCCAGGCAACTGTTAGAGCAAACAGAATCCCTCACTGCACAAAGGGGGAGGCCCCGGTCTGCTGATGAGCTTGAATCACGCGCACTCTCTCCCTCTGTCTCTCTCGCTCTCACAGACAACCTTTCCTACAGATATCATCTTCTAATAACATATACTGTTTGCATGCACAAGCTGAAAATCATTTGAACGTGTATCTCTGGCTAGGCTAAGCAATGCATGCTGAAGAGAATGAGTATGATGGCAAGGCTTGTGTACATTCCATACAATGTTCATAGAAAAAGAGGATTTTTTTTTAAGGGACTTAATTTAGGTTTGCAAAATCTTGGTGGAATCAGTGGTAAAACACTAAGAAAGAAGGACAAAATGTCCAGGTCTTCCAGTATCAACTCAAGCTGTAGCTCTGTGTGTGTGTGTGTGTGTGTTTGTGCGCGTAAACAAGTGTGTGACTATTTGTGTGTTGTCGGGTTTTTTTTTTTGACACGGTGGGATACTCTCACGTGGTGTGCAGTGGCTGCTTGCGTTTATAACACCTCGGTGTGGCTAGTTTTTCAGCCCATCTGTCTCAAGTGTTGCAAGAGCAGAGGTCAAAATCCAAACAGCGGGACAATGATCACAACCTCTCTGACACTCTCAAATCATGAACAAGATTGTGCAGAAGGAATGGGTGAACACCAAACTAGAGCCTTCTTGAACTGGGTTTTGTGTCATGGTTGGGCACATTTGAAATGACATTAACAGAGCTAATGTGGATTTTCTCTCGAAATCTAAGCATGTTGTCTAGTGGTACATGATTGTTGATGTAGCCTATTTGTGACTTCTTCACAACACCATCACACAGTTAATTTTGTGTTAAATGATGAGTAGCAGTAACCAGTTAATGGTCAATAATGTCAATCCTTCTTTGGAAAGTGAAAACAAATATTAGAACAAATGTTAGAAGATGTAATTAATGGTGACAATGTGACAATGTGTGTGATTTATTACTAGGATTTATGATGGAAACACGAAGCAAGCGCCTGCTGGGCAGGCAGAGTTTGAACAGTCTGTCTCCCGTTTCTTTAAATGTTTTTCTATGTGCTCCAACCAGTCTCAGTGAATACGTCATTGCAGTGTTGATGCAGTATATCACAATTAATTGTGATGTGTAACATTCTGCAAACCATTGTAATTAATAAGCCTTTTGATGTTATCGACCTGTGTTAATTTTATCAAATCTTTTGTAGTGTTTGTAGAGTATACGCTAGGCAACAAATTCTCACTAACTTTCCACTGAAATTTTGAAAGATATGAATAATTGGACATTTGGAAATCAATGGATCTTTGGAAATAAATGGGAATTAACATAGATTCATGAAATGAATGGACATTAAAAGGAAATTAGCCTTGAATTTGATGAATTAGGTTCAGGAATTGGTTTTACCTGGCCACAGAGCTGTTTTACTTACTGTTATTTCACAAAATTTGTGTTTTACCAAGTTCTACATATTGACAGCCCTTTCTCTGACATCCTTGAAGAACAAGAGTATTGGCTGATTTACTGCATAAATAGGCGTAGGTGGCAATTACGCACCTCCTAAATCTAAAAAATAGCTGTAAATTCAGAATAGCTGTAAATATAGTTTACCCATTTCTCATTGACTAACTGTCTAAAAATTTTAGACACAACTTTGACTGTCACAGCTACCTATCTATAAATATTACAAACCAAATTTAAACGCCATATGCAATCTTGATTTAATCAAGTTCACAATATGTTTTTGGTCCTGCTATAGCCTCTTATCATGGAGAATCTAGTTTACTCTGACACGCTACCCTTTTCAAGTGGGCTAATTAGGGTCCGCACACACAAGGTGCACAAAGGTGGACAAAGTGTATACTCACTTAAAAGGAAATTATTTTTAAGCAATGTGAAACAACAACAACAACAACATGTCAGGTCTAAAATATTTTAACAAAGAACATTAAATTATGGTGTAAGTGATGGTGGTAAGCTAGTTGTACTGTGTGTCAGTACAGAAGACAGCTATAATGCATTTGGAGTGCCAGGACCGTGCCATTTTGCCATTTTATCTGTAGGCTCTCCGCTATGTAATCAGTCAATCAATCAGTCAACCTTCAGCAAGTCACTCTTCTGTTGCTGTTCCCTATTTTGGCTCAATGCTGAACAGCTGAAATACTGATCCCTTCTGGAGCTCTCTCTATTGTGTACCCACTGGCATTTCTGCCTCGATGTCAACTTTAGAAATCAATGTGTATCATATAATTTATAATAGTGGGATGCAAAGGGATCCTAGGGCACAGCAGAACGCATCCTTTGGTTTGTAACTTGATGTCATCAGTTCAAGTTACGGGAGGGAAGATGCAGCACATCCATGCATCCCCTGCTGTTTAAGAGCACTCAGACCTGGGCTTTGACCTCACCACCAACAACCTCTTGTCTTAGCGCTCGCTGTTTGCTGTTTTGCAGTACAGGCTTGGCTACTCATATACTGCTTCTGAATTTATTTTTTGGCTTAAAAAAGCCCCTATCCTAATGAAATGACCCAGAAATATTTAGTGGTAAGGGAAACTCTGAATTGCTTCCTTTCAAACATCCTTCAGCACAGTCTTCCCTGGTTATCCCTGTCAATCAGAAGGGGACAACAAACTCTCCTAAATTCTTTACACTATGAAACAACCAGTCAACTTGATACAGTCAGAAACACACATTTCTCAATTGTGTAAATGGATGTGGATGCTCTTCAGATTTCTTTTAACGCTTTGACATTGCTTGACCCATGACATTATCCATCAGAGATGTATGGATTTTTTTTTTAACTTGAGAATTATATCTAGTACCGATATTTCAAAGCGGATTCAGCAGTAGTCTCAGTATACTGCTACTCTTAAGATTAAGGACTAAAATGTCAATTTGAAAACAAAGCAATTTTACGAAGACCTATGACACCAGTCAAATAATCCCTCCTGGCCTGTAATGACACAGACGTTAATCTTTCTACTTACTATCCGTATCTATACATTCCATCAGTCAATAGACCTTACATTTTCCTAAACATCAAAGCATGCGAGTGTTGTTTGATACAGTCGTTTTCTATGAGTTTGTGTGTATCTATAGATACAAGTTAGAAGGAGCAGATCAAATAGATGCATATGAAAATTATGTTTGTTCACTCTCAAATGCTCTCTTCATCTCTGTCTCTCTCTCTCTCACGTGTTCTCTCCCCCTCACTCTCTCTCTCTCTCTCTCTCTCTCTCTCTCTCTCTCTCTCTCTCTGTCAGCCTGACTGATTGATGCTCCACTGAAGAGCTGTTTGGTAATGGTCTTGCAAACCCCATTTCCCAGAGTGAAGAGTGATTCAGATGTTTTTCTCTGGGGAGATTCTTTTTCTCTCCTTCTCCCCCCCACCCCCCCACCCCCCACCCCCCTCTCTCTCTGTCTCTTTCTCTGGGGACTTTGAACATGTAGCACATTTTACCAATTAGCAAAAATGATCACTCATATGGCACACATATGAGAAATCATGACTCACATTTGTACAGTCTTTGACCAGATTGTGTGACTTTTCCATCTAATGATGCTAAAGTGATCATCTGACTTAACGTAAACCCCCATAAGGACATGGCTTCCAACCAGAACTTTCAAACCAGCTCACACATTAAAAAACCTGTAAATACCTGTAATCTCACCTCCTCACATGGTGGTGGTGCTCCCCACAGTCTTACCATTGATTGACGCTCTTTCACTGTTTGGATTTTGTCAGAGGGGGAACCTGAGGTTTTGGTTGCTGTGACCCTGATAACCAGTCAACATGCAAAGGTGAGGCGTACCATGGGGCCTGTCATTTCATGTTCGTTCTGACTGCTTGACTCACGCAACAATTCTCTGCTCGTCACTTCCTTTCACTCTTCCTCTTCTCTTTCTCTCTCCCCTCCCTCTCGACAGTAGTTCTCTCTCTCTCTTTCTCTGTATCTATTGTGTACATGCTTTGTGTGGGAGAGAAAGGTGTGGCAGAGAGAGAGAGAGAGAGACAGAAACAGAGATTGAAAGAAAGAAAGAAAGAAAGAAAGAAAGAGAGACCATTGCATTGATTTCTGTTCTACATAGAGAGAGGGGCAGGCCATGTGACTCTTCATGTGCCTGGCCCTTTGAACTCTTCAGCAGAACTCTAGCTTGTGGTGGGAGTAGAGTTGCTGCTATTTTGCTGGTTAGGGTTGGGCTCTGTAGTATGACAAAAGCAAACCGCCACAGTGTTATGTGCCGCCTTCTGTGTCGCCAGTCAGTGGAAAGAAGAGGCCGTTTTTCCCCTTTCTATTTTCACTCGTATTGTCATGTGTGAGTATGCAGATGTTTATCTATGCCGTATAAGTAGAGCTATTGATGTATCCTGAACTCCTAAAGCATCATCTCTCTCTCTCTCTCCCTCTCTCTCTGTCTTTCTCTCTCTCTCTGTCTCTTTCTCCCTCTCTCTCTCTCTCCCTCGCTCTCTCTCTCTCTCTCTCTCGGTCTCTGCTTTTTTTTCTTCTGCCA
>JAGFZM010000173.1:479092-517718 GCA_017657215.1 Limnothrissa miodon | reverse complement strand
CTGCTTTTTTTTCTTCTGCCATTCTCTTTACTTCTGCTCTCTCTCTCACTCTCTCTCCTCTTCTCTCTCTCTCTCTCTCTCTCTCTGTAGGTTAACGGAGAGATTATCTGTCTCTGCTGTGAGCTCCCTGGTGGACCCGACACATCTCCCTGCATGCCTCTGGCAGTCACCCTGAGCCTGTTCAGCCTCCAGCCTCTGCCCGCACCTCATCCCCGTCCTGATCCGCTTCGGAGCCTGACCTTGACACGCGTACCTTCCTCCTGATCCCGTGCCGACTTCTACCACCCACCCACCCCCTGCACCCCTTCCACCCCCAACTCCCCTTCTCCTCCCAGGCAGTCAGCACGTCGCCCGTCTCCTCCTCTAGTTCTGCTGTCTCCTTCTCCGCTTGTCTGTATCGCTTCAGATGATGCGCCTCGTTCTCCAGCTCAGCAGGCAGGGTGCAAAGATGTGGCCAGCGCTGCCCGGCAGCCCCTCAGTACACCTCAACGAGGGATAATCACTGTCACCAGCAACACACACACACACAGACACACAGACGTAGAGCCACCCGCCACACACACAGCCACACACTTACACTCTACACTCCCATTCCCACTATAGACACACTCTACACTATAAACATACCTACACTACACCCACACAGTGCAACATACTTATATTTATCGCAGATACTGTACACAGTTCCTCACTGTACACATTTATCACGTCCTTGTCACATCGCACTGATGTACACTCATATAACAGTATAGATACAGACAATATAGAAACCCTGTTACACACATAAAAGCACCCACACACAGACACGCACACATGCAGTGTGAAATGGGTGACTGCAGCTGGGTGTGCTTGAGTCCGGCAGAGTTTGCTCAACTACAGCAGTACAGTGAGTGTGAGTATCAGTCCATACGTTTCTGTTTTTTTTTTTTTTGTTTTTTGCACAGGAAATACATTCTGCCAATGTGATTACCTTCTCCCAATGGGCAATTCCAGCAATATGGACCCTGCTATTACAATCATAGTCAGAGGCAAATTAAAATCTGAAAATGGCTGTTTTCCCCAGATGATGGCAATCATGTGCAGCATCTCTGGCTGGACATTCTAATAGAAACACTGATATGTTTGTTTTATGTATATGTTTTTTTCATATTTACTCACTGTAGTTTGTCGTGTAACATAAACTCATTATACTGGAATGTTTTTTTGTTTTTGTTTTTATTTATTTATTTATTTTTTCACATTTTACCCAAAATCTTTTTTTCGGGTATCAGATTCAGGTATATCAGATGGCACCTGCTAATTGGGAACGTACTTCAAATCTGTAATGAGAGCAGAAGTGAGCTGAGATTTACAAGACAAAATAAAAGAAGTATGATTACACTCTTCGTGGTGATGGCCACACTGATTTACACTGGCTCATCCTACCGATCAGAACTCCCAGTCTTGTTCCAGGGGTATAATTCACCCAGGAACTAAATGTGCCTCTCTAAATCTGCTCCTTGCCAGCTGTCAGATGCTAGCATTTAAAGGTACCCTTTAAATCACTGTCTGTGTGCTAAGCCCTCCTCACTTTTGGAGAAGCTAGCACTGCATTTTGACGCCTCCTCGGGCTTGGATCTTAATCACTATGTTGTTTGGGGGCTTTAAATAAGCACTGATTAGGAGAGGTTTCTCAGGCAGGATTGCTCCATCACTACAGGGCTTCCTGACTATGTGCTTAGATGTTACCGTTCAGAGAAGCGTTGTTGTACACTGTACACTGGCTGTTAAAAAAGTTTGTCTCCCATCAGGCCTCCTCGTCTGGACCCTCAAAAGTGTCTACTAGATAACCAGAGATGTTGAAGGCTGCTAGATGAGGGGATGGTTGTCGGGAGGGTGTATCTGAAGCCAAGTCCACAGTGGACGCTTTAATCTGGCTCCTGTTAAAAAATTCAGGCCAGACGTGATGCAAAATTTATTCTGATCTTTTCCCACCTTAAGTGTGTGATGACGCTCTGATGACGTGCTGTGTGGTGTTCAGGCTGAGAGTGTAGGAAATGCATTGCAGCTGTAAGAGTTTACATGTGTGTTTGTGTGTGTGTGTACGTGTGTATGTGTGTGAGTGTGTGTGCCTCTTAGAGTGTATATATATATATATATATATATACACAGTATATTCACTTTTAGTTTATGCAGGCTGAATTCAGGTTCTTGCTTAGGGGCTTGCTTATTTTGTCTCTGCGGTGTTAATAATCAAACTCTTTTGTCATCTGTTCTCAACAAGCCACTATCACACACACACACACACGCACAGACACACACACACACACAGATAGAGAGAGAGAGATACACACACACACAAACACATTTATGCATGTGACACAAAACCCACACACACACTTCTCACCTAAATACAGCCTCTCATACAGAGGCCTGGCACATGAAAAAGATCTAATATCTGAATGTGCTTGTGTGAATGTGTGAAAGGCACTTGTTTAGTTTTCCACTGCCGCTGTTGACCCTCTTCATTTTGTACGAGTTTTTGCACACATCTTCTCTGTGTGTGTATGTGTGTTTGTGTTTGTATGCATGCATGTGTGTGGGGACATACATTGCAGATACACTAAGCGTTCAGCTATTGCCATTGTGAGATTTTAAACACAAATGCAGGTAGTACCTAGTAGTTGATGTCAGGTCTATCCCATGCCTCTTTATCGTGATATTTTAGAGATGTTTACTGGCAAACAACTGGTGGAAAATGCTAGATTTGTTTAATTTGCGTCCACTGTGGACTCGGTTTTTCTGATTCAGCTTGCCACTGTCTCACTGATAATGATCGTGTCCTTTTTCAGCAGTGACTGGCCAGATGAGTAGTCATGATATGACCCAGGTGCTGGAGGGCGTCAGCATTCTGTGGCAGTGATATGATAGCCGTGATGACTCACGATTTGTCTCATAATGCATGGGGAGGAAAAGACAAAGAGAGAGACAGAGACAGAGAAAGAGGAGAGAGAAAGACAGAGGGGGGGGGGGGGGGGGGGGTAATGGGTGAGGGTCAAAGTAATTTTTGCCCAAGCCACTGCATATATGACAGGGTGATATTTCCTCTCGACTGCTGTCTACAGTTTAATTGCCTGGCTTTCTTTATTAGCACAATTCATTTAACTCAGCCGGGCTCTCCACCAGTCATAACACACTAAGCAGGAGGAAGTTTACGAGAGCAGCGGACCACAATGCAATTTGTGTCAGTAATTGAATATTTGACTCTGCTAATATTTGGTCTGCTAAATTGGCTTATATTATTGATTTTCTTATGCATAGAAGATATGGCCCTGTATGGGATACATTACTTTGTGTGGGTTCAGTAAAGTATGTCAGATTATACTGGTTTGTTGGGTGTGGCCATGATTAAGTACAGAGTTGTGTACAAGAGCACATTCTTACAAAAGAAAGCAACCTCTTGCAAATATATTTCAAGCATATACACGCTCAAAAATGTAATTTGGGCCAGATTTAAACTACTGAGTGCTACACCTGTCAGTGCCAATCATTTTTCACTTTCTTATCAAAGGTCTGTTATTCTGGCACACACTGGGAAATGTACAACAATGTAGATTAGTGTGTTGTTCTTGTGAAAAAAAAAAAACGAAAGAAAATCAGCATTCCCCTCTTGCTGTTTATCTTCTGTCTTTCATCTACTTTCTCTGCTCTGCCCCTCTCCGATGCAGACTCCACCAAGAAGCTGAAGGATGTCCTGGAGGAGTTCCATGGCAACGGTGTCCTCTCCAAGTACAACCCGGAGCAGGTATATCACCCGTCGAAAACATTACTACTCCGCTGAGAGTTATTATGCTTTGCTCCGGTGCCCGCCACCGTCACGGTGCCACGGTTGCCCCAGTGCCACGGCTGCCAAGGTCTCTGCCAGGGGCAGATGTCACATAGCTCACCCTCACGTCCGTTGAGTCGCATTCGGCCGACGCTGCCAGCTGAGGAATGGCCAGTGTTGATGCCAATGCCTGTTCACTTATACGGGCATCATGGCAAAGTCATTCTGTGGCAGCACCCTATTTAGCACACTTATAGCAGCGTCTGTTTTGTAGTTTTTTATCCTCCACACTGTTCTATTAAATACTTGATCGTCCTCATCTGTAGCTTTTTGGTGGCCTTCCTCTCAGATGAACAAACAGCCGTTTGTCGCCTCACCGCTTAGTGGCGCCTCGTGAGACACTCGGATGAATCGATGCGATGCACCCTGCCGTTGGGGGTCAGAAGAGGCTGTGCACGTCCAGGCGCCAGCAAGCAAAACCAAGCCGGTCTGTGTCCTGAGTAGATGTCAGCACCGTGGGTGAGAGTGAGAAGGGGGTGAGACATGGGCAGGGTGGTGAGGTGGGCTCGGATTGGGGGGACACGTCTCATCAATCTGAACACGGTGAACACCACAGCGGGCCCGAGCAGTGAGCAGAGGGCAACGAGCTATCAGCGCCGACCTCCCTCTCTCAGCCCGTGCTGTGACAGTGCCCGTATTTCTTCCTGACAGATGAGCCTCGCTGGGCTGTAAATAGCAGGTGTGAGGGTGCCCACAATGATGGGCATGGAGCTGGAGGTATGGGGTATAGGGGAGGTGTCCGTTCGGCCACAGGGGGTGATTTATATGGTAAAGACTGCGATAAATCTCATGTGTTTCTCTCTCATTTTAACCAGTGTTGGGCGCTCTGTTCACATGATTTGATGGAATGACCCTTGGGTGACTTATTTTAGTTGGCATGTAACATTGAAGAAATTTTTCGGGTGATTTGGGGTGATTATGACTAGGAATTTTGACTTTGTCACATTGTACGGGGAAAGGGGGTTACTGAAGACAAGAATCATTGCAGAGAACACACTTGTCCCTCTGCTCTTACACACAGACAGACAGACAAATACACAGACAGACAGACAAACAGAATCACTATCTGTCTGTTTGTTCACACACATGACCACAAAGAATATTAACTCTTATATACGTAAGTTTAGCCTCTTTTGTCTGAATTCTTCATGCAACAAATGGACATCAGTCTATGGAGTCAACAGTATTACCAATCATATTATAAGTCTGCTTTGTGCAGGTTGAAAAGACATCGCAGCACAGCCTGGATGTAAGCAAACACCTTGTCTTGAGCTGGAACTGTTTTTTTTGTCCTTTTGTTAACATACAATAACATTTCATTATTTTACCATTCTTCTCTCTCACATATTGTCGGCAGAGCATTTCAGAGTAAGCCAGTGATCGCCAAAAAAGGCAAGCAAAAACAAAAAGGGAAATGTGAACAAAGCACCGAAACCGCACTGGTCAGAGTCAAGCCACAATTGAGCAGGGTTAAGGAAAGGGGGAAAGAGTTTGGAAGACTAATTTTAGAATGCTGAAAAATCCAAAAGTTGTTTTGGAGCAGCTTACTCAAACATGCAATTTTGTCTGAATCACATCCATCTGCAAAATCTATTCATTGTCCTTGTTGTCGTGTGAATAAAGGACCACAAAACAGCATACTTTATTACCAAAATAATTCCATCCCTAATTCTACAGCAAGCACACAGCCGACAACACTGACACAAGTTAATGGCATCTTTTCCTTTATCCTTCTACCTTTTCTTTTCTTTTTTTTGTGACCGCCATACAGAAGCAAGACGTTCTCAACCAAGTAAGCCATGAAGCCCTCTGGGTCTGCATGCTCTGTGGTTCTCTGTGTCTACAGACTGCATGCCCAAACATAGCATAACCCCTCCCGTAACCCACAGCTTTCCCTCGTCATTGCTGTTGCTCTCCCATTCCCTGGAGTGAGGCACACTCGCCCCACCTAAGGGATCACGCTCGGTCCAAGAGGTCAAAGTTTCTGTGCTGTGCTTTTTTGTTTCCAATGTGTGTCTTTTGTCTTCCCTGTGTCGAAGGACGTGTCCATGCATTGGTGTGTGTGTGTGTGTGTGTGTGTGTGTGTGTGTGTGTGTGTGTGTGTGTGTATGGCTGGGTGTGTGTGTGGGGGGTGGGAAGAGATAGAAGGCAAGGAATCCAGACAAAGAGTCAACCTGTCAGCTTCACTTTCACAGAAGAAGAAGAAGAAGAATTATACTCTTTTTGATCCCGTGAGGGAAATTTAGTCTCTGCATTTATCCCAATCCGTAAATTAGTGAAACACACTCAGCACACAGTGTGAAGTGAAGTGAAGCACACACTAATCCCGGCGCAGTGAGCTGCCTGCACAACAGCGGTGCTCGGGGAGCAGTGAGGGGTTAGGTGCCTTGCTCAAGGGCACTTCAGGCAACCCTTCAGTCACAAGTCCGAAGCGCTAAACGGTGGGCCACGGCTGCCCCACAACGAGAGATGAAACACTCATTATATTATGCTGTACTTCTTCAGTTGAAAGACACTGAATCACTGGCCCACTGATGCCTGCTGCTCACATGCAAGTACAGTATATTATTTGTTCGGGACATGAGCGGAATTCACAGTTCATGTTGTGGTTGTTGCCATCCATCTGTTTTGTCTGGCCATCAAAGTTACGCGGGTAACTTAGCATGGCAAGCTGTTCTCTCAATGAATGCCCCATTATGATCTCATCCCAGTACGTGGCCATCAACAACACTTTGAGATGGTAAATGGACTGCATTTATGTAGTGCTTACGTAGCACTTAAATAAAGCAGCTTATATATAGCGTTTTACCAGGTTTTATAATGTCACATTTACCCATTCACACACCCATGCAAACACTAATGGGGGGGGGCCATTGCAAGGTGCCAACCGGCTCACTGGAAACAATTTGGAGTTCAGTATCTTGCTCAAGGATGTTTTGAGGGGTCAGGTGGAGTGGGGTTCTAACTTGCAACCCTCTATCACCTGCACCACTGCCCCAAGATAAGAGATGAGATAGCTCTCATGTATTATTTTTATTTTATCAGTTTTTTTTTGTCAGTGTAGATGCCCAGAGGGTGCTGTCTATATGTGTAGTCTAGTCTGTGTTATAAAGCCCCCTGCTCCTATACACCTGTGTATCTGTCTGCTGTAGCACCAGGGCGGCCTTGCTCCAGTACCATTCCCAAACAAGGGAATGGTGGGGTGGTGTAGGTGTGTGTGTGTGTGTGTGTATGTGTTGTTGAGGTCATGAGGTGCCCTGAGCCTTATGGATGTCTTGCGGAGGTATCTCCCTCCACCGTAATTCCTGTGTATGCTGTTTTTGATCATGTGTGTGTGTCTCCCCTCCACCACCCACTATCCCCCTACCCCACCCCTGTCTGCGTCTTCTTATTCTCCCCAGCCCATCGACTATGAAGGCTTCCAGCTCTTCATGGCCACATATCTGGAGAATGACATTCCTGAGGACCTGTGCCAGCACCTCTTCACCTCCTTCAAGAGCAAGACAGGTGGAGGATGCTCTCCAGAGGCCCCTCGTGCCGGAGCCAGCATGCTGGGTAAATATCAGCCGCCGCTCCCCCATCCCCCACCAACCACTCCTCGGCCTCTTATAGCTCACCAGTGTGGCATTTATCTCAATGAACAACACAGGCCACGGGAGACTTTGAGATTTAATTATTATTAGTGGTAGTATCATTAGCATAGTGTAAAATTATCTTTATTATTGTTGTCACTGTGGCTGTTGTTAGTTAGTAGGACCGTCAATAGTAGTAGTTGGACTTACTGGTGGTAGTACAGTAGTAACTGCAGTAGGAAGGGCACTGGATTACTGTATATTACCGCTGTGTCAATAGTAGTAGCCTGCTGGTTTTAGTAGGTCTCGATGCATGTTAGACGTACAGGTACTGTAGGAATGCTAAGCGTTTGTAAACAGCTTGTAACCTTCAGTTAATACCTCGTCAGATAATGCTCGGCTGACTCTCCTTTAAGAAAAAAGTCTGGTCGTTTTACGATGCCCTGGCTGCCTTAATGGGAAACAAACAATATGAGAACAGCCTGTCCCCCAAGCAATAGCAAAACACTGCATGAGATTTCTCAAGAGGAACTGTACGAAGGAATGAACTACCTCTCTGGCACGTTTTAATATGTCCGAAGTTAAAATATAATGTGCCTTAAAAAATGTAAAGATCGATCTAAACATTAAAAAATGCAAAGTCTTTTAGGATTTCTGATGGCAGAGTTTGTGTTGGTGTGAGTGCTAATTTTCATGTTGGGTAGCATTACTGCTATCTAAGCTTTGGACAGTCTTTGGTCTTAACCCGGCAACATAGTCTCTTTTTCTGTGGCATCCATTAGTGCAAAGACTATGCAGACTTTTTGTGTGTGCATACAAATATATATGTTTTTTGTTTTCGTCTGAAATGGTAGCCATGTTTGACAACTGAGTGCATCCCTGGCTGTTGATCCACACACACAAACACAAACACACATGCGGGCCGCTGGTGTTGCTTGACCACACAATCAGTGGCGCTGGGTATCTGGTTGATTGGTTGAGTGTGTTGTTAATACTGGGTGTTACACGCAGCCTTAATCCTGTCCTTCAGTGCAGAGCTGAGGAGAGCCAAGCCGACCAGAGCACAGTGGTCTCATCCTCACACTCAACGGCATGGTGGCTCACACACTTGGACAGATGGGTGGCGTCTGGCTTGTTCTCTGTCCAAAAAAACAAACAAACAAAACAAAAAAAAAGAAAAAAAGGAAATGAGCTTCATAGTGAATTTGTTGATTTTTCATGTGTGTGTGTGTTTGTGTGTTTTACCCCTTTCATCTCTTTTCAAATAGAAATGATGACCCAAAAATCAATATTGGCAGGAAATGGATCCTGAAGGCTATGACGTAAATGGTCAAGTCTGACTAATCATGTGTTAAGATGCCTGATTTGGATAGCACTGTGTCCAACCATTGTAAAAATTGCATGTCTAACGCAAACAGAGCCAGAATCATTGGTTTAGCTGTCATTAGAAAAAGGTTCAGGACACTATGGACATCTTTACAGAGTCACTAGTTATTGATTTCCTATATGCTCTCACATATAGCATCTACATACACATAACCTTTACAAATGCAAATGAATAAGGATTAACCCTGTCCTTGTCATCACACTCTGGTAGACTTCAAGCCTGTGGTCTACAGTGACACCTAGTGGCCTGTCATACTGAGAAGAATTAAGAATTATATTGTTTTTGATCCCGTGAGGGAAATTCCCAATCCGTGAATTAGTGAATCCCAATCCGTGAATTAGTGAATCACACTCAGCACACAGTAGCTGACAAAGTTAGAGGTGGATCTTGTTTTTGTTTAGTTCACAAAGTAGTTTTTCCTGCATTTGCTTGAAAACATTATTCATGTTATTACTTTTAGCTAGAAAGAATGCCCTCAAAATATCTTGGTGCTTGAGTAATACTTTACCTGATTGCATTGGCAAATGAAACCCTCAGTCATCATGAAACTCTTTAGCTTTCAGCTAAACTTCCATTTCCGTGACATAGTCTGATAAATGAAGGAGGTATGAAATGATTTATCAAACCCAATATAAATAGTATAAATAACGTCACTGATCATTTTGACTGTGCCACTAGCAGTTTTCTATTTCCCAATCAGACTTGGAAGAAAAGCAGCACCTAGCGAAAGTGGAATCCCACTCTTTTCCCCCTTTCCTGCCATTCCTCCTCTCCTGGTGTCCCTCAGCACACAGCTCATTGCTCACGACGACCTTCCCCCTCTTTGCACCCCTCTGTCTGCAGAGCCCATGTCCATCGATGCAGGCATCTCTATACAGACCGAAGTGGCCTGTGCTCCAATAACAGGTACCACACTGGTTGTGGCCATGGTATCACCCCCCTCACCCCTGCCCCCCCCCCCTCCCTTACCCAACAAACAAAACATCCCTGTCCAGGAACCATCCACCAAGGACAACAAAGTGCATCTTTTTTTTTCGTTTTGTTGTTGTTGTTGCTTTGTATGCATCTGTTAGTGTACTGTATATATATATACTGTGTGTTTTTGGTGTAATTTTGAAAGGATGACTCTGGAGCTACTCTGTGAGTGAGTGTGGAATTGTTGATTTGGGTCTGCTGGTGTTATCTGCTTTGTCCCCATACGGCGCTGTGGCTCAGTGATAGAAGCATGCCTCAGTTGTATTTATTGATGCTTATCAGTGTAATCGCTCGCTCGCTGCCCATGGAACCCTGGTTTTGCTTTTGCTTTACCAATTACTATTTCTATCTATCTATCTATCTATCTATCTATCTATATATATATATAAATATATATATCTCCATCTATCCATCTATTTAATAACAGGAACTAACCAAGCACTTGTGTGTTTCATTTTTTTTCCTCTAATACATTCCAACATTCTTCCTTTCATTCAAATGTACTCCGCCTTCTTTTCTCCTTCTTTACTCTCTGCTTCTTCCTCTTCCTTTGTGCTGTATCTGTCAGGCATGAATGGAAAGAGCATCCTATCTGCAATGGGCAGGCACACCCCGGAGCACTCAGGCATCCCCACGTCAGGTTCCGGGGCCACCACGTCCCCCTGCTCCTCCCGCTCCTCTTCCCAGCGCTCAGGGACCGGGGGTCACACGCCCAAGGGCCACAGCCGCTCCCCCTGCGGCCCATCCAAATCAATGGGTGGAAGCTGCAACGCTCTGGCCCCCGCAAAGACCACAGGATCCCCTCGGCTCTCCCCTGGTGAGTGATTGATGCACTGTAGTGTAATCTACTACAGTAAGTCATCCACTACTTGGCTCACCTGTTGGTAGCTTGTCTGGGTTGTTACTCATGTTTTGTATGGTGGTCTGTGTCTGTTATAGACATTAGCTTCATTCTAACCTTCTACAATTACTACAGAAGCCCACTGATGAACACTGATCTGTATGTACCTTTACACAAATAACTAATTCTGTAATTATGTACTAAATGCATATTACATGTGTCTCTTTCTTGGTTTCTATAACAATACAAATTATACAAACAAACAAACAAACATTACAGAATAATTTAATCAGGTTGCATATTGGCTAGATAGATAAATAGACAAGCTTATCTGTTGCATCTGACACAGGTGTTTGCAGTTAGCAGTTAGCAAACACTTTGGAAACAAAGGTTTCAAAGAAAATCTGTAAACTTGTCAATTCAATACTAAAAATTGAACTGTCACACATAGAGGTGTCCCTCTCCTCCAAACAGAGCGGACGAGGAGTGAAAAATGCTCCTCCCAGAAGAGGAGCCCCTCACCCCAGAAGGGCTCCCCCCTGCCATCCCCTCAGGTGGTCTTCCTCAAGGACATAGTGTGCTACCTGTCCCTGCTGGAGAGGGGCACGCCAGAGGACAAGCTGGAGTGTGAGTGAACCCAGGACTCTCATGCTCATGTTTCTGTGATTTAATGCAGTGATGTAGGTGTATATGTATGTTTAGAAATCTGGATGTTACTAGGCTACCAGGGATCTATTTGTTTTCATGTAATCTGTCGTTGAGTGTACTGCACAAGGAGGTACCACGGATCATCATAGTAAGTAGAATGTAGAAAGTAACCGAGATTGTATAGAAACATACAATTGTAAAGAAACTGCAGATAATATAGAATATTACATTTTCTACTGTTCAGGTAATCAATAAAGTAATGGTCTACACTAAAGTAACTAGTCTGCAGTAACACCAGTTACAATATAAAGGTCATTGAAGGACAGCATAATGGAGTGTGGCGTAGGCTGAATTTATGTTTCTGGATCCTTGTGTAGTTTTTTTTTTTTTTTATCATGTGAACTTTCAAAAGTGTTCTCTTTCTTCCTCTAGTAGTGAAAGGCACCCTGGTGTTTACATGTTCCCATTCATGCTGAGACAGAACTGATTATGCTGGTGCTGTCCTCACCTCTCACCAAAGACCAATTAGCAGCTTTTCCCCTGGTCTCAGTCCACCTTTCTGCCATCAGTCAGTGGCAGCGTCACTGCATGCTCAGGAAACGTTGTGAGTCTGGTTGGCTTAACTCGGTAATGACCCCGTTTGTCACCGTGTGCTGACATCGCCTTAAGCTTCTATTTCCAATTGACTTCTTTTAGAGCTCAGAGGCTAAATCTGCCACACTCACAGCGTGACATGCCGGCTAATCTCCCGCCGCTAGCGCTTTTGACTAGCGACAGTCGACACCTGTCACTGCTGTGGTCGTCAGGGCTCAAATGCATTCCCATTCTCCGGGGATGTTTTTTTGTCTGCGGATGATAGATGAGGACCTCCAGGGTCGCTGCTTCTGCTGAACTAAGTCATCATGGGCTCTCTGCTTTCTCGCCCCCCTCTAGTCATGTTCCGGCTCTACGACACAGACGGCAACGGCGTGCTGGACAGCTCGGTGAGTGCATTGGATGCGGGATGAAGGGTTCCACTGGAAACGGTAGGATGTGTTATGTAACTGGATGACCAGTGTCTGTTGGTCAGCAGGTGAATGCAGTTGGCGATTCAGACACCTACAGGAACCCTTTATTCATCACTCTAGTAACATTCCTCTGGTTAATAGATTGATGTGTTGTTATTTAACTTAGGACACATAGCTTTGTGGTATCAGTAGACCAAGGACACATCCATATCCATCCAGTTCAGCCATTTCATTTGTTCTGTGCGCCAACTGACATGTGCAGTATGGAGGGAAGCAGTTGGACAGGTATCATATGCCTGCCCATCTTTGGGAGCTTTGAGAGAACACAGTCACGGGACAGATCCAGTTAGATGTGTCTGAACTCTCTACCTGTCCTCAGGAGGTGGACCGCATCATCAATCAAATGGTCCACGTGGCAGAGTATCTGGAGTGGGACTCCACAGAGCTGCGCCCAGTAAGGACCCGCACACGCATGCACGCACGCATGCAGCCATGCATGCTCATGTTTTATGATGCAGTCAGGCCTGTTGTGTCTGGAGGGATGTGGGTTTTGAGGGATGGGGCTTATCACATTATGGGAGATGAGCTTGCCACAGCACTGGCTTATTTCACACTGATGGATATGGAGAACTGTCGGAGACTTGTAGCGTAGTTTCAGCATGTTTGAGTTCATATCACTTACTGTGTGTGTGTGTGTGTGTGTGTGTGTGTGTGTGTGTTTGTTTGTTTTCTAGATCCTAAAAGAGATGATGGAGGAGATTGATTTTGACAAAGATGGGACCGTCACCCTTGAGGAGTGGATTAGAGGAGGAATGACAACCATACCCCTTCTGGTGTTACTTGGCATGGAGACGGTGAGTGTAATACACATTCATACACATAATAACATAAGAGAGCTTTTTCTTGCCCTCGTTGTTCACGGGTACTTTTTGGTGTGAAGCGAGTTGAGACAACACTAGGTGTGTAAAGTGAATTAAATTAAATACAATTGAATTGAATGTTTGTTTGTGTGGGTGTCTGTGTGTATGTGTGTGTGTGTGTGTGTGTGTGTGTGTGTGTGTACATTGTCATGTATGTGCCTGTCCTGATGTGTGCTTGTTTACATATGTCTGTATTGGTATGCCCTCCTGAGTATGTGTTTGTGTGTGTGTGTGTGTGTGTGTGTGTGTGTTTTGTAACTTGGGTCCAAGGTTCCCACCAACCACAAAATTCCTTACTAATATAGCCACTGTATTTAGAGAGCCCAGCATACGGTATTCATATTACAGATTATAATCAAACGTAGCACCACAGCCTGCTGTACACACATCAGAGTGCTGGGATGAAAATGGCCAAACGGCATCTCAGGCATTTCAGTTATTTGATTCAGTACTGAAATAGAGGCTTTCCTTTCTCCCATGGCATTCAAGTTTCTCATGCCTCTCTCTAATTCTCTCTTTCTCTCCTCCTGTATTTCTCTCCCTCTCTTTTTCCCTCTTCTTCCTTGCACTATCCCTCTCTTTCTCCCTCCTTCTGTCTCTCTCGCTCTCTTTCTGTATAGCATCTAAAGAAAAAAAATGTAAAATACCAGCAAACCAATAGATAAATGTGTATGTGTACTCTTTCTCTCTTTCTCTCACTCTCTCCCCCCTCTACCTCCCTCTCTCTCCCTCTCCCTCTCTCTCTGTAGAATGAGCAGGAGGATGGTCAGCACGTGTGGAGACTGAAGCACTTCAACAAGCCAGCCTACTGTAACTTCTGCCAGACCATGCTCCTGGGGGTCCGCAAACAAGGCCTCTGTTGCTCCTGTGAGTGTCTCCTTACCATCACATGCTAGCTCTGAGCTGATGCGCTCTTGTATGTAGGAAAGCAGATGATGCAGCACACTGTCTGTGTAGAGAGGAAGCTTTTCTTCCGATTTTTGTTAAACGGATAGTTGAACATACCATCCATATAGTACACATACACATGCCATCCATCTTACAATAATCTGGGATCCACTAAAAGGAAACACATTTAATTTAGCACATTTAATTTTTCCTTCTATGGTGCCATTTATATAACTGGAGTGAAGTTGTTTGAAAGCAGTGCCTTTCCTCTATGGGGCTGAGCCTTTATTTAGGCCTGTGTGATTTAGCTCAATGCCTTCCCCTGCTAGTTTTATCCGTAGGTATCATATGCCTGCCCATCTGTTGTTTGGATCTCTTGATAGGTTGCCTTTTCCTGCCCTCATCTGGCATGGCAGTTTGTTGTCACTGTGTTATGTAACAGACTGAAGTTTACTCTCTAAGCATTTTGGAAATAGGGCAACTTCAACACTAGGGCTCCATCATCCTTTTTCAGTTGTCTAAAATATTTGTACACATTTTTAATACTGTATGGTGTTTTTTAGCTCAGAAATGAGGGTAAACTGGGAACATGCACTATTCATTTGAACATGCACTATTCATTTTAACCTGTAGGCTTATATGTCAGTTGAATTAATTGTTTTCTGTATCCACCACAGTATGCAAGTACACAGTCCACGAGCGTTGTGTGTCCAAAGACATTGCTGCCTGCATCAGCACTTACGCAAAGTCCCGCAGACACACCAATGTAAGTACCCCTCTGAACCACACCTAATTGATGCCTATCTGGCTGTTTGCAGACCGGCCAGACTGAGTCAGATCCTGCACCAGTTCCACTGGGAATTGAAGTGCTTGCCCATGAATGACATCATTATGCGTTACTTTGCCACTAAAGAAAAACATTCAGATTTTCAATGTAAACACACTGGATAGTAGTATATATGTATGTTCAGTATATACACTATTATACACTATTATATTACATACTATATGTCAATATAAACATGTAGTATAGTATACACCAGGGGCACTCAACTAGAAACCTGAAAGGTCCACTCATAAAATTTCCAATCTTTCCAGGGTCCGGAACAGTGATGGTTCAAATATTTTGAACCGAACAACAAAAATGCAGTAGGCCTAACCCCAAAAGGAACTATGGACAATGTATTGTCAGGAGTCAGTGTGAAAAGTTAGTAGGCATTCGGTGTTGTCTGTAGATTCATCCAAAGGCAATGAAATGCATTTAGCCTTATTAAGAGCAGATTTCATTTGGTCCAATAAATTAGAGGAATTCAGTTAGTCTTGCTGCAGTGGAATCAGCGAGGGATGTTATTTTAAAAGATGTTACTCTTTTGAGTTCCTTCAAACATAGCAATTACTAGCCCTACTTCATTCATACACTTCTTCATAATTTCTGCGCCAGAGAACGGTTCTTTGTGCTTGCCTAAAACCCATGCCACTCGAAGTGAAGGTTTCAGTTGCACGCTCATGTTGTGTGGCTGACCTGCATGTTGCTTGGTATGATGCTTGCGTCTGGCTTATTTTTCCGGCCCTTAACTCAGAGTTTAGTGGATTCTGTCTGCCCTTGAATTCATGATTTTTAGAATCCACCTTTCGCTTTTTGCCATGCTATGAGCGCGCCATGATTTTTGTTTGCTAAAGAAACTGTTCGCAAATCGCTGTTTGAGGGAAAACCTTGACGTCGCAGCTACAGTTGTCATAGTGATAATATACAAACTGATGGGTGCAAATTCAATCTGCAACTCTGGAGATGGGATAACTCTCTGTAGTTCGAAAAAGATGAGTGATTTATTTTTTCTGTGAATTAAATTAACCGTTTCTGACAGCTCAAAACGGACATAAACCATAAACATGAAGAGATAGATTTTTTTCTCGGTCCAGATGTCATTGCGCATGGGTCCGGATCCGGGCCGGGGTCCGCCAGTTCGTTACCCCTGATATACACTGTATATGAATATGCATATTGCTACTAATTTCGGAATCGGGCAGACTACATATAATGATTGAAGATATGTCGCAAACTAACACAAAGATTATAACATATTGTTATGTTTTACTAAATTATTACCTGAATGGAAATAACTAGTTTAAAGTAACAGGGTTAGAGGTGTCACCAAATCAGTTTTGGTCTATTTATCTTATCTTTGCACCAGTTTCAGTAAATATACCATATAGTTAGGACCGTCACATATGTCACTATGTCCTACGTATCCAATCTTGGCTGGAGGATATTTTGATACAGGACACATGGACATAGGAAATTGAAGTTGTCCTCAAATTAGAACATTGTGAAATTCAATCAAGAGCAACATCTGGCCCAATGGATAGTGTAATTAACTTGTTGAAGCCAAGGGCAAGTGACACAGCTCACTTTCTAAACATTTTTAAAATGTCACGTCCCCTAATCATTATTATGTTTTGAGGGAAACACTGTAAACAAAATCCTGTTACCGAGTGAGCCTAAAATTCCTTTGACGAAACTTGGTTTGCGCCACACTCTTTTCTAAAGCCCTTTCCTTTCAATGGATTTGATCTTTGCCTGTTTGACCTTTGACTTTTCCCTTAAACTTTGAGTGGGAACCCCACCACACTCTGTGCTAACCCTGAGCTAATATTCCACAAATGTGTCATGGAGGTTATGAGAACATCCTGCTGGTGCTTGTCTGAATGAACTGCTGCGGGATCGTGCTCTCTTTGTTCAACCATATCTCTATATTTAGGCTAATCTCCCATGTGGCTCAATTAGGGCCCTTCTTCTAGAACTGTCTCACGGAACATCCAGTTTAACTCTGCCTGGACAGAGAATGACTGAGATGTCTGTATGAGTGGCAGCTCCCCACACACATTCTTATTTTATTACTATTTATATTTTAATGCATGGTGTGGTTCACTCCTTCACTCACACACACACACACACACACACACACACACTGACACAATCACACACAGATGCTCACATACACCGAAGACATTCAAACAGATACATTGACACTCTATTTCTCTCTCTCTCAAACACACACACACACACAAACACACACACACACTTAATCACATTAATGTACATATTTAGGGATGTCTGTGTGTATAGCTTTAGAGTGGGGTCATCAAACTAAGACCCAATAATCTTGCCACCATATGCCCCGCTTTTTGATACATTTTCCTCACTCACAACTTTACATAACAAAGAATAATTATGATGATGCTTTAGAAAGAGCCACTCTACACTACATCAATAATTGTCAAAGTAGGATCCTGCTGCTTACATAAAGCACTTTGTCTCCACTTTAAATTTAAATTTTGCAAATTTGGCTGAAAACTGTTGGTTAACCTTGAACAGAGTAGAAAGCGTTTCCATTAAGAGAAACTCCTGAATGACTCACACATATGACTTCTGTGTAAGCTTCTTACCTCTTCCGTGGTGTTTGCCACACATTGAATGTGTTTTACATAATAACATAAAACCAGAATGTTCAAACAGCAGGACGGCTGTCAAGGAGAGTAGAACTGTAAATTTCCTCTATTTGAGAGGCGTGTAGCAGCAATGACATGAAGCTTGTCAGGACATAAAACACAAACTGATCACGTGACTCTTCGGAAGAGGTTGCTGAGTGAAGTGCATGTTAAAAGCTCCCCTCGAGTGCATGAAAGGGAAGTGTCTAAGAGGGTTTGGCCTGACACATGTCATAACCAATCTTTGCTGGGCTTCTTGTAGGCCATGGAATGTGTGTGTGTGTGTGTGTGTGTGTTAATCCTGTGCACAGGAGATCTAAAGGATCAATCCACCTCAGAGCTCTCAGAGAAAGTACAGTAAGGGATGCTGCGAGGGGAAGAAATACAGTACCTGCTATATTATATCATTGCTACAGACAGGCAAACTAATAACTTCCCTGTGGCCCTGCCTACAGCAAGATTGGTTTTCAATGGACACCAACTGAAATCTATATTATTGCAGACTTGAGGTTTTGATTTTTACTTCAACTATGATATGCCCCTCAAGACTTTCTTGGCAGCTCTACACTCTTTCAAACTATCTTATGTGTGAGCTGATTTATCTTAGAACCGAGAAAACTAGAAAGTTAGCAGAATGTGAAGGCAGTGTTCAGCCTTCACTTGACAAATTGTTCCCGCCTGGTACTAGGTGTAATAGTTACTATGTAAACTAGATTCATTTTCCTTAAGCAATTCATCTGATTGTTTTATCATGCTTCATTGACAAATTGTATTGCAAGAATTAAGCAGAAACCATGTTTAACAGAGTACACACTGTGCTTGGTAAGCGTGTTAGAGTTCTCTCGGTAGGCTTACGTAACCTGGCTCAGAGAGGCATCTGAGGCTTGGCTCATTTTTCAAATGGGGTGTCAATTAATCACATTAGTTAGAATCAATTCAATAATGGCATTATGTTTGATCAAGGAAGTTGCCCTAGAGTCAAGCTGCTGATGAGCTTTTTTCAGGCTTTGATTACAGTGTAGTCCATGGGCATGATGTGTGTGTGTGTGTGTGTGTGTGTGTGTGTGTGTGTGTGTGTGTGTGTATCCATAACATCTGATGAACTGTTACTGCTTTTGTCAGTCATGTGACTGATGCATGCATCTGAGCAAATGTTGCAACCATTACATGTGTGTCACTGTGCATATTCCGAATTGTGAACACAAATAAATTATAACTGTGTGTGTGTGTGCATGTGTGCATATGTACGTGTGTGTGTGTGTGTGTGTGTGTTTGTGTGTTTGATAGTTGCATGAGATCTACTGTGCAGTTGTTATAGGAGCTCAAATGTGGGCGTACTAGCTATGGATCTAACCTCCCCCTCTATGCACAGGCTATGCAGCATGTGTGGATGGAGGGAAACTCGCCTACAAAATGTGACCGTTGCCACAGGAGTATTAAGTGCTACCAGGGCTTGACTGGCCTGCACTGTGTTTGGTGTCAGATCACTGTAAGTGTTTACACCGCCCTCTGGTGGAATGATCAGACAACTACATGCACATTCTCACCGTCAAATATTTCTACAATCTATGTAACCTCATTGAATAGCACCTCTGTTCTATGTTTCATGTAATCCTTGTGTATTTTGAGTAATCTTTTGATATAGAATATTGCCCATACATTTCAGTATAAGTACTGAAGGAAGGATATTTTTTCAAGTTGCCTCTGAATGTCATATCCAGTGGTAGCATGGACATTTACGTGATTGTTATGCTCAAAGTAAGATAGTGACGCACATTTCAGCGGCGGTGTTATGTAATTTGACTGCTTTACATCTATTCACCACTAGAGGGAGCTCCTGTAGCATGTTTAGCTTATGACAACCACATCAAGCCTTAATATAATAATCCCTTACTTGAATTACAGCTGTTAAGAGCCTGAGAATTGACATGAAACCTGACTCTGTCTGAGTCAGAGCCAGCCTTGAGTGCCACAGACAGTATCTCATAACTGCGTTACCATCTGATATTTGTAATGGAACATGTTCTCAGTGGCTCATAAACTGCCATTAATTTTCCTGTGGCTTCTTCAGAAGGTTCGTCCATTATCTCCTTGTCCTAAAGAATAACATTTTGAATGCCTAGCAGACACTCCTGAAACAGGCCTGGCTTTTTAGTGCTCAAACGCCTTGATTTCCTTCTGGATAAATAAAGAATATCCATCTATCTTATCATTCTATTACCAAGGCTCTCTGGTTTCCTTTTAGTAAACAGCACCGTGGTCTCACTACACAGTCAGCATAAAAGGTTTTGATCAGAAACATTTAGATATTGATTTCTGAAATCCTGAGTATTGGGAATATGTAACTAAATGTGTGTGTAAATAAACTTGGCAAATAAATATCCAATAGTAAGGATTCTAAATTCATTAAAGGTATATGTACTACCTTGCCTTGTCTTTGGCTTGTCTTTGTTTCTCTCTCTCTCTCTCTCTCTCTCTCTCTCTCTCTCTCTCTCTCTCTCACACACACACACACACACACACACGGCTCACAGTCTTGCAGTCTCTCTCCTCCATCTCTTTCTGTGTTGTGTTGATAATGTCGCTCCTTGCTCTACCCTACTCTTCTCAGCTCCATAATAAGTGTGCCTCCAACGTGAAACCTGAGTGTGATGGAGGTTCGTTGAGAGATCACACACTGCTGCCCTCCTACATCTGCCCAGTGGTACTGGTGAGTTCGTCACACATGCTCACACACTACTCTCTCACACCCTCACACTCCCGACACTCCTCCAGCAAGACACCAGACAGGACTACTGTCACACAACCACTGGACTGATTTACTCATTACTGAAATAATGAGACAACTTTGGTGTCAATTGGGCTCAAATGTGCACTGTTGCTGACTGTGTGAAGTTAGCATTGCAGTCATGTACTGGACATTAGAAAGAGGAAAAAATCATGAGTTGTAATAAAGTTAGTTTGTTTGGTGATACTAAGATTACTGGGAATATTGATTGATCATAATAAACAAGAAAAACATAAATTCAATGCATCTCATCTATTATACAGTAAAGACATACAGTGTGTTGAAAAGAGTTAATGTTTGTATTATCTGTGTGTGTGTGTGTGTGTGTGTGCCTGTGCACACAGGATCGACACTCTGTTGTGAAGCGCGGCGAGAGTGAGTCTCCACCAAGCACTAGTCCAGATGACTCAAACCAGTGCTTTAAATTTACAGGAGATGGACAAGCACTTCAGGTGAGCCAGGATAATGACAGACTAAAGGCAGACTATGACTGTGTGTGTGTGTGTGTGTGTGCTCACATGGTGACCATGGTTAAGTGAATGGTTAAACACTAGATACAAGAGCAGAGTTTGTTTCCACACAGGATCTACACAGTGTAATGTGATTGAATAGAGCCGTATACTGAGCCAGTTAGATGGATGGGCTGAAGATATGCAGCAATACCTTCATACCTTTCAGTACCCCAAACTATAGAATTATGAAACTTACATGTGCATACTGTACCTCATAATTAAGTAATTATAACCACAACAACAACAACAACAATAGCAATAATACAGTAATAATAGTAATAATAATAATAATAATAATAATATCAAGAAACATTAATCATAGATTTATGAAACATACTTCTGTCAAACAAATAAGGTACAGAAATTTAAAAGAAAGAAAATGTAATTTCCTATTAACTGTAACGCCTTTCAGTCCTTTCTTTTGCAGCAAAGGTGTGGGTGTGTTTCTGAGTGTGCATAGGTGTGTTTGCGTTAGACTGACTGTTCCCGACCTGTCCTCCCCCACGCAGATCACTCCTCTCCCAGGGACGCATCCCTTGCTGGTGCTGGTAAACCCAAAGAGTGGTGGGCGGCAGGGAGAGAGGTGAGTGGGCCGGCCTTTCTAGAATGTTCTCGCTGTGAAGTTTATTGTTGTATCATATTCACTCCATATTTGGAATAATGTACAGTAGTGTATGTGATGGGAACAGATTTTATTTGTTTATTTAAGACTGAGGGCATGGAACTTACAGGACAAAGTATTCCGTAACCTTTTTGTAATATTATTATCAGTATGATGTATTTAAAGCATTAATTTTCAAAACATTAACTTTATTTTTCAAATGAGGAGCAGGGTGAGTAAAGGCACAGTTAGAGATTTACAGACAATGATCAAAATGATCCATATATGGTCAGTGCTTTGTCCCATGCCTCCTAATCAAAGCAAAAGGAGAGCAAAAGAAAGCTGTCCGGGCCGAGGATGAATGTAGGTGTTGTTGCCGCTCTCACCGCCCACCATGCGGTCTAACCATCCAGATTTTTAGACTTTCGGAGGACATATTGCCATAGCAACACACTTAAAAAAACACTGTTAATGGCCAGCTTATTTCCTATTATTAGATGTTCCCAGCATGAGCTGCTCCAAATCCAAAAGATGAATACCTTTGAGAAAGGCACATTTTATTGAGAAGAAGGGAGAGAGTGATAGAGAGAGAGAGAGAGAGAGAAGGAGAGAAAGAGCTCGAATCTCGAAGTGAATGCTTTTACAGCTCTGCTCATAATTGTTTTTGAAATGCTAGTTTTTTTTTTGCTCCCTAAGCCTACATACTAGCTTTCAAACGGCACAATAGCTTTATTTTATTTGCCGTTCGAATAACGTCATTGGGAGATGTGAAGAGCTGAAATTATCGCTCCATTTAATAAGCTGCTCTTAAGTCTGAAAGGTTTGCCAGGGACAGATATCTTACTGGGGGCTTTTGCTTGCTCCCTCTCCTACCTCCTCCGGTGGCGAGGGCATCACAAGCCAACACAATTACATTTGAAGGACATTTTGGGGCATTCAGCAGTCACCTCAGAAAAGCACACAGCTGCTAAGGTTACATGATGAATGCTGCTCTAGGGCTCTCTCTCTCGCTTGCTATCTCCCTTGCTCTGCTTCTGTCAGTCTCTCTTGCTTCCTCTCTCTGGTTTACTCATGTCTCTCTCTCCCTCATTACACCTGTCCTCTAATCAGCCTGTGTCTTCTCTCGCTTCTTCTTCTCTCTCTCTCTCTCTCTCTCTCTCTCCTCTATCTTGTGATCACCCCACCTGATTCAAAGTGGTTTTCTCCCCTCTCACTTTGTGTGTGTGTGTGTGTGTGTGTATGTGTGTGTGTGTGTATGTGTATCTGTGCTTGTGTCTGTGTGTGTGTGTGTGTGTGTGTCTGTTTGCTTCCTCTTGGCAGGGTGCTACGGAAGTTCCGGTATCTGTTGAACCCCCGACAGGTCTACAGTCTGGAGCGCGGAGGGCCCATGGTGGGGTGAGTCTCTTAAAGAAACACACGAAAGAGAGAGAGAGAGAGAGAGAGTCCAAGAGGATACACAGGAAAGAGAGAGAGTCAAAGAAAGAAGAAAAACAAACTTACTGCCTGTAACATCCACCCCACCCCCCGACACTTTCACTCTTTCTCTGTCTCATGTTTTCTCTCTTGCTCTCTCTTTCTGTCTCTCTCTTTCACCCTCTCCCTCTCTGTCTATGTCTCTCTCTTTCTTTATCACTCTATCTGCTCCATCTCTCTGTCTCAGTGCAGTTTGATTAATTTCTAAGGAGCTTTACCGACATGAATAAATTAAGCAGTGTTGCTAACCTACTATATCGCAAAACAAAACAGATACAATGTTTTTTTTTCTGATAAAAATAAAAATTCATCAAACATTATAAATTGTAAAGTTTAATATTGTCAGCATGCTACCATTAATTCTTTCACATTATCAAGAGGAACTCTTTTCTCATTTTATGACAGTTTGACACTAAATACAGACTCAACTGCTCTATCATTACATTAGAGACCAAAGCCCCTCTCAGACCTATTTATTGAGAATCAAACAGTAGGCAGCGTGTTGGACACACACTACCTACCCCATGTCCAAGCACTAATCTTCGCATATACTATCAGTCATATTATGCTTATGTCAATATGTCAAAATGCATATTATATTATATTTACGCATGCTATGCGTGTGTGTAAATAAGACTGTGTTATTTGATAAGGCTTATTGATTCTTTATGGCTCTGCAAAGTGCCCTCTGCTGGCTTACATGTGCAATGCCTGAGTTCTATGGTTTGTCATGAAACCAATCTGGCAGTTGTTGATGGTTTTAATTTACATTTATTAATAATAGTTATTGTATTGTTTAGCAATTCCCCTATAGTTGTTCAGATTGAATTAGTTTTTCCTTTAAAGAATGGAATGATCTGTTTTTCTATTCATGAATCTGGAAAATGATCAACTGCTATGATCATATTGAAAAGTTTAAGAATGGCCTGTCTTAATAATGGGGTGCAGCCCGTGGATTTTCTCTCTCTCTCTCTCTCTTTCTCTCTCTCTTTATTTGTTTCTTTCTCTGTATCCTCTTTCTGTTCCCCCTCCGCATCTACTCAGGCAGCGACAAAATTAAGATCCTCAAATTACATTGTCAGAGGACAAAGAGACACTCATGGAAGCGACATAAAAATATAAAAGAGCTGTGAATGTGTCCCAGTGCTTTTTTTCACGCTTCTGATGGCTCTGACTCAGTCCTCTTCTCTATCTAGAGACCATGCCATGTAATTCAACCCCCAACCCATTCAATCCCCCCTTCCCTTTCTCTCTTGCCACTGTTTGGTTACAAAAAGCTGTCAGTCACGACAAGTCTCTCCTGAGTCATTTGGGTGCACACCACAGAGAGCCTGGTGTCTCTATGACTTTGCCACCTCCGTCCCTCTTCTGAAAAGCATTCTGGGTAGGGGCCATTGTGCTATACTGACGCCTGCCATGTTGAGGTGAAACCATGACTGTTGACAGTTAATTTTTTATTTGCGTGCAGTGCTTGGCATGGTGGGTTGATTTTGTAAGCATCGTTTTTAACATTTGGCCTTGGATATATTTGGCAGCTACCCACACAGAAAAAAATATATTATATAAATAGTTTGCAATTTGTATTTTTACTCTTTGGCTTCTTCCTTCTCAGGCTTGTGTTTGTACAGTATATCAGTGTGCTTCTGTTCTGTTTTATAATTTTTTAAGCAGCTGAAATTGCTGTGACATTTGCAGTATGTCACAAGGAATTCTGATGAGTCACTAAATGTGGTATAGACAAGTATTTAAAAAATGGATTTGACTGTCATGTTTCAAACATTTATTTTTTTTTAATTAAGGAGTTTATATAAATATGGTAAATGTGGTTTAAACGTGGTTTAACTGTTCTGTATGTTTCAGTAGAGAATAAGTATTTAAAGCATGTAATCCTTAAATACATTCAAATAGGAGGGGGAATTGCAAGGTATTTTTTTAGTCCATCCTTATGATTGCTAATTATATATATTTATTCAGCAACCAATTTGGAAATGAAGTAGCATGTTCTGGTTTATCTGGTTTATTGTATTTATAAGTTAATATTTAGTTAGTTAGTTAGCTATAATATTAATTTCAACTAAAACATACCCCAAAGTTAATTGGCTTTTGTTTTCCCTTTGGTTTTTAAATGCTCCGCTTACTGAGATAACCTAAGATATATTGTAGGCAGAGACATAACCACACACACACACACACATACACACACAGATGCATGCACACACACACATACACAGGCATACAGAAAAACATGCAGGCGCCCACTCTCATACGAACCTCACCAGAGGACACCCTGTGCCTTGGTGAATTGTGCAACAGGATCCCTCACTAAAAGAAGTTGAGAACAAGACGAATGGCTTTGTTTCAGGAGACTCACCTGCCTTATTGTTGACAGGGCCTTCCCTCCCACAGTCATGACTGTAGCCACTCTTACACGAAAGAGGTGGAGAGAAGAGAGAGTTAGAAAGAGAATAAGAAAGACGCCAAGGGACAGAGGAAGAGACAGAGAGAGAGGTAGAGAGAGAGAGAGAGAGAGAGAATGAGGTTTCAGTGACGTATCTGAAGTTAATAGCAAACCTCTGGGAGCTGGCAGAGTAGGAGAATAAGGAGTGATGTAACGCCTGCTAAGCAGCGGCTGTTGAGCGAGTCCTAATTGCAGTGGGACGAGATTGTAGCACTGCCTTAGAGCAGCTGTGTGCAGCCTTGAGCACTAGCGCACAAACGCAAGGCCCCTTTATGCACCTATATCACACGTAGGGGCCTCTGCATACAGTAGAAGCCTATTAGGTAGACTGCATACAGTAGGCCTATTAGTTGGTAATGTTCTGCCCAACAACCTGGCCAGGAAGCTGTTCACTTAACTGGTTGAGTGAGTGTGTTTCTAAAAATCCTGACCATGTTTACTGAGGCCTGTTTCTATCTAGGGGGCTGTCTTACTTGACAGTAATAACTCTTAACCATCACCTCTAGGAGCCAAGCCGTTGGGGCAGGTCTGCAACTCAACCTGCTGCTTCTTCTTTAGTGCCTCAGCTTGAAACACACTGTGGCAGAGGATTGATGTACATATGGATTATGTGCTTGTGGTGTCTATTTATTGTCCCTTGCTGTATGACATTTGATAACATATTTGGCAGCAAGAGCTGACGGCTGACCTTGAGATCCATTTCAGACAAATTCCTGTTCATGTATATTTTAGAATCCTGGGAGTAGCTGTATGAATCTATCAAAGCATGTTTCCCTTAGATTTGAAAAATTCTCACATTGAAGAAGAAATTGCACCTCAGTCTCAACCTTACTTGCCGTATTGTGACCACATACATTGTACATCTTGGCAGACTGTCTTAGTCTTGCTCTTTGTAAGACAAGGTTGCTGTCACTGACCCTTGGTATGCCCTGTCTTTTGTTGCCTGTGAATTGTCCCCTCCTGGCCTGTCTTTTATATAATGCTCTTCTTGGAGTAGTAAGTGGTAACTGCACAATGTAGACCTGTGTGTGCACTAAGTGCACTATGTAGACCTGTGTGTGCACTAACTGCACAATGTAGACCTGTGTGTGCACTAAATGTTTATCTGTGTGCACCAAATATTCTCTGTCATAATATTCTCTGTCTTTTAATATACCTTTAAGGTAACACCATTTGATCCATGAAAACATTGGAGCTGTAGGCTGTTCCATTTGCATCTGCTAACTCATAGCTCACTCTCTCTTTCACTCAATTTTTCTCTATCTGTTTTTCTATGTCTGTGAACTCCTTGTTAGACATTTTGCCTTTTGTTTTGTTTAATTTGGCACTGCTTAATGTTGGAAACGTCCAGATATGCTTTAGGTCTTGTATCTGTCAAAGCATGCAATAAAAAGGACTACAGTAAGAGAAGTCTCTGAATCCACTGCCATCCACCCCTGTTCTCTGAACCAGACGGTAAAATCTGGCAGATAGAACCATATTTTGTTCCCACATAGTTTTAAAATTTTTTAAACATGACATTTTTTCTTATTTAGTATTTTTTGGTTCTACTAATGAGCACTAATTGTGCATACTGTAGGTGTTTTTTAGACCCGGAAACCTCACAAAAAATACACTTTTCTCTGAACTTTGTAATCTTTTTTATTATTGTTATTATTATTATTATTTAGCATGTTTTTAGTTGCATTGTGAGGCCAATGGAATCCTTTCAGACGCACGCTGTGGTTAATAAGCCGCACTGAAGGGGTTAATCTGCACACGCTCCGCTCGTTTTCAGTGCCATGGCAACGGATCTGCGTAGCTTTTTAGTCAGAATAACAGGGGCCCTTGGATGACTCGCAATTAGTTGTTTTGAGTGGATTAAAAGTGTTGTTTGTTGGCATTGTCTCCACTAATTTGGAGACCCATTTGCTGACATTGTTGACACAGTGTGTCTCTCTCCCGAGCTCGCATGCATAAAACATTGTGGAGCGCCATTGTACTGCGGTGCTAACATTAAATAGCATGCATTTTTAAGCATAGCCACGAGGCCATGTTGCAAAACTCCTATTACGCTCACAATTACGCTCAGTGCGGTCTAGCCTCCCTATGGTGCGTATGGATGTGCGTAAGTAGTAGTGTTGCCCCACCCCCTCCACCCAACCCTCCCATTGCCTGAGGAGCAAGGGTCATTTGACTGGCCAGCAGAGGGTGGTGTGGTCCTACACACCTGAAGGGTCTGGTTTTAGGGTCAGCTTGCACTCTTAAGAACCAAAAGGGGAGCCATTTCAAAATCACCTTGGTCCTCTAAATGCTACAGTGTGCTCATACAGCCTAATTATAAATCAGAAGGCAGCAGGTCTGCTGTGGGCAATATGTTGAAATGCTTGCATCCCATGTTTATTGATTTCATATTTCTTTCCCTAGGCTCAATTTCTTCCGTGATGTTCCCGACTTCCGCGTGCTGGCCTGTGGCGGAGATGGTACAGTGGGCTGGATCCTCGACTGTATTGGTGAGCGCCGAGAGCCAGAGGAACCTCACAGTCTAAGGAACCTTTTAACACATAACAAGAGATTTTTATAAACTCTGTTTACACGCATCTAGTGGAATCCTTAAAAAAGCCACATATGAGAGTCCCAGACAGAAAAAAGGATCTGTTTATAAAAATATCTTATGTGTACCACAGGGCCTTAGATCCTTTTTTAATCATGATTTGTACAAATAAAAAATGTCTAGCACTCGTACTACTGTTCAGTTAAATCAGATCTAAACTGGTTGCATCTCTGATATACAAAAGGGACTGATAGTACTGGTACTGTACTGTGCAAAATATATCCACAAGATAAGTCATAATTTAAGTTAAAATGAGAAAAATATAGTGTTGTCTTAAATTCAGACCATATCTGCATGGTTAAGAATCATCTGCAATTGAGTTCAATTCTTAAAGTGAATTTAGGTTAAGACCTTTCATTTAACATGTTATTGAAATTATTTTTCTCTATGTGCAGAGCTGTAATTTAGTTCTGAATGCAAGACATAATGAGGAAGTGAAAGCTTTGAACCTTGAAAATTGTTTCAATGTTGCTCATCTTCTTGGGCTAGGGTTTGTGCTATAAAAGACAAAGTCAAACCTCATATCTGACAGAAGGTTCTAACCAGTCTGGATTTTGTATTATTATTATTATTATCAAACTACACTTAATTGTTCGTAATGGGATGGTGAAAAGGCTATTTTCCAGCAAATGGATTTTTCCACAAACCTCTTTTGTGACCTTTCTTGAAAAAGCTGAATTTATTGTGTTGAGACAGAGAGAGAGAGAGAGAGCAGCAAGTCTGTTCAGACTCACAGTCCACCTGGTTCTAACACACACACTGAGCCAACTCTGTGTGTGTGTGTGTTTGTGTCACCACCACACCCTTCTTTGACTGGCAGCAGATAATGGCTGGTGCCAGTAGGGGTCTGATTATTGTGAGAGTCTCCCCTGTGGCGTGCTGCTTCCCCACAGCAGGTGGAGACTGAGCGCTGACTGAAGTCTCAAAGACACACACACACACACACACACCAGTGCTGCCACATGTAATCACTCATTTGCGAGTTTCCCAGAAAGACCAAGTTTGAATGGCAGATGACCATCTTTACCATCTTGTTTCCCAGCCTGTATATGTAAACAGCACCACAACAGCACAGAGTACGATGGGTGCACAGAGTAAATTCTCTTTGTGAGGCATTAGCCTTTGCGATGTTTCTTAAATGAATTTGTCAGTAATGATCTGAGAATACAATCAGCTCTGTTTGGGTGGGAGTTTTATTCTGTCATGACTCTAATCACTCATATGAAAAAAGGTTCGGGTTTGTTACAAGGGGACAGTCGGTAAATCCCCCCCCCCCCCCCCCCCCACCCGTCTATACAGCACTGGGCCACCACCCAGTAATTTCAGTGTGTGATGAATGTTGTTGTTTTGCTGTTTGCGAAATGAAATTAACTGAACTCAGTACGGCAGTAATTAAATCTGGTCATTGGCTGTGAGAGCATCACTCACATTAGGGAAGGACATCTGAGGAGGCTGCTCTATAGCACTTGAATTTCTCGAGAAAGGACGCCTTTTCACACTCATTCGTTTCGTTGTTTTGTCTATTTGCTTTTCGATTTTACTCCTCTGCTTTAACATGTTTTGTTTTTGTTTGTTTGTTTGTTGTTGTTGTTGTTGTTTACAGATAAGGCCAACTTTGCCAGACACCCACCTGTGGCCATTCTCCCCCTGGGCACGGGGAACGACCTGGCCAGGTGTCTACGCTGGGGTGGAGGTGAGTTTGTCTGTCGGTCTGTCATCTCATACAGCATTTGTATTACAATCACTGGAACATTCTACTTCTAGCGTTCAAAAATCATCTCTCAGCAATGCAGTACTTACTCACAAGATTGCCCTCACGCTCACTAGTACTCTCAGCGAGGATACAGTACGCAAGCTGTGTCCAAGGTTATCCAAACCTGCCTGCTGCATCTAAGCATGGTGCTAATGCCAAACCTGACTTTTGGGTCAAGGGGCGTTTTCTTTTTCTTCTTCTTCTTTTATTTTTTTCCTCATTCGCAGTTGACTGACTGTATCAAGCCCTCTGAGAAGGGCAGTGCATCTGAATTTCTCACACTCCATTAGACATTGCGCAGGAGTGTGGCACTGAGGTCACATTGATATGACAGGATACGTGAATATTGCCCAAATGCCAGCAGGTGACATCATCGTGTAAGGTTTCCTAAGCGTTCTGATTCAGAACTAGAACAACGGATGAGTAATCGTGGCATCATGATGAAGCAATGCATCGCTCTCAGTCACGGAGCATGTACGCAAACAAAACGCCGACTTGAAGCTCAGTAGTGCAGGTCAAAGAGGGCCCCGCTGTTTCTCTGTGCTTTTGTCCGTATGGAGGGAGCAGAATGTCCTTGAAACCAATTGCAGATGATGCAGAGAGAACTCTTGTGTCGGTGTGTGTCTGTGTGTGTGTGTCTCTGTGTGTCTGTGTGTGCGCCCTTGTCTGCATATACTGTGTGTTTGTGAGTCTGCATTTGTGTATTTAGAAATTTGTGTGTGTGAGTGTGTGTGTGTGTGTGTGTGTGTGTGTGTGTGTGTGTGTGTGTGTGCGTGTATGTGAATATATGTGTGTGTGTGTGTCTGTGTGTGCCCTTGTCTACATATACTGTGTGTTTGTGAGTCTGCATTTGTGTATTTAGAAATTTGTGTGTGTGTGTGTGTGCGTGTATGCGAATATATGTGTGTGTGTGTGTGTGTGTGTGTGTGTGTGCGTATGTGATAGGGCACCACAGCAAGGTGGTGCAGGGTGTCATCACACCAGCCTCAACCTCTCTGTCGGTTGCTAGGCGATCGCTAGCTCCTGTCGTCAAACTCCAGGGAGAGTGGCAAGACCTCCTGGGGGGACGGACTTCTTTGTAGTGGTGATGTAACATTATTGCCGCTCCTGCTCCCTCTCGCTCTGCACCCTGGTGGTCCTGGAAAGCTAATGAGCTAATGGCAGCGCCGCCCCAGGGACCAGAGCCTCCGATGGCAAGGGCTCCTGGGGGGGTTGCCAGTCATTGCAGAACGAGGAGGTGGAGGAGGTGATGGAGTAGGAGGATCCTCCCAAATCTCCTTCTCTCGCTCCCTTGTGGGTCTCGGCAGGTGCAGGTCGTGGTGTTCCACTGCCTGATGGTGTAATGATGACTGCATTGTGTTTTGGCCCTAAAAGGGGCCACTGGCTTCTTAGCTGCAGCGGCATCCTTAAAAGCTCCGGTGCCCCAGGAGAGCCACACGCTCAGTGGTTGGGGAGGGGGAAGAGGCGCGGGGTAATTTAGGCCTCTCTCAGACCTAGAAAGCTTTATTATTTTTTTTTTTTTGTTGTTGTTGCATGAAACATTTCAGCCCCCCAGGGACACTGTGGCGCAACTGGCTGCTGTGTCTCTTGAGTGAGATTTAAATCTGTGCTGCGGTCATTTTCCTATCCCAAAGTAAACCCCTCAGTGAACCTTCCAACAGGGTAATGACCATCATCCATAGCTCACACACGCAAAAACCATTCACAGTAGACATCCTAGGGCTGAACTGAAAGAAGAACGGACCAAAATACCCCCTGAACATCTTGGCAGGGGTGTGTAGATGTGATTCATAGATATTAGGAGCCCTGGCTTGAGATTGTCCCTGCAAATAGAGGGTCAACACAGGATTGAATGGAAGTGTTCATTTACTTTTTTTTTGCTTAGAACTTTTGACATTGGAGGTGGATGCTTTTAGTTTTAGAACATTGTGTTGGTGACTCACAGGAAGATCAGATCACATTTACAGCCCAATTAATTTTCTCAGCTGGAAAAAAGAAAATAGTTCACATACATATATACTTGTCTGTATATTGATCTCTCAATATATAGCTTCATCATAATAAAAAGGATCATAAAAATGTCTATTACATATGTATTTTGAATAGACATGCTGATCAGGTGTGTTGTTTTTCTTTACAGGCTACGAAGGTGGTAGCCTGCTGAAGGTCCTCAAAGACATTGAGCACAGCACAGATATGGTGCTCGATCGCTGGAACATCGACATTATCCCTGATGATAAAGAGGAGAAGGGTGACCCCGTTCCCTACAGCATCGTTAACAATTACTTCTCTATTGGAGTGGTAAGTCTTCACTGAATACTGCATTATCAGTTTAATAGGAGTATACGGTAACTCAGAGTTACTGTAGAGTACAAAAAGATATTAGAGGAAGAGGAGAACACTGACTAAGGATGATTCGTTACACAGATTAGATGTAAGTAGAGGGTGCAGTCATTTGGAGATCTCAAAATGGCCATATTGTAAGAGCTTTTCGGAAAACAGGACTGGCTGCTCTTTTCTCAAGTGTCAACAAACCACTTTCTCCCCACATTTTTTCTTAGAGCGTGCTTCTGAGGTCACCCCAACCTCGCCGAGCCTGTCAGAGCTGGTCAGCAGCGCAACACAAATATCTCTCTTAGAAGATGTGGAACAGCTGTGAGGAAAAGTACACAGGGTGCTACGGCAACTAACTTAGATGAGAGCAGGAGACATGACTTCATTCTAATAGCTGCATGCAAATGACAAACAAAATCAGGAGATAATTTTATCACAATAATTATGTGTCATTAATCCATCTGTGCTCTGGCAGGAACTGTTCTACTTGGCCGCTGTAATTGAAGTCACAGAATCACTGTGCTCTAAAATTGACCTGATTATTAAGGCACAGAAAAAAAAAATCTTCTAACTTCTGTTTGGATGTTTGTCCATAAACTAGATATTGCTTAGAGAACACAGCGCCTCACAAAATTGAATTGAATCGTCCTTGATAGTTGCAATAGTGAAAACCAGAAGGTGAAAAATAAAACGATGAACTGTACAGTTCTACAGTTGCACACCGCCTATTACTGTGTGCTGTACAGATGCTCCCTCCATCTCTCTGTGTGCCACAGCGGTGTATTAACTCATTATCCTGGCTGCTCCAAAAACTCCTCACTCCGCTAGCCAATGATTAATTTTGCTCCATTTTTAGAGAGGGGGCATGCTATAAATAGTTACCCTGCCTTCAGTGTGAAACATCTCCCATCCAAACTCATAATGTATTCTGCCACTTTGCCGGTGTGTGAGGCGGCGAGCTTCTGTTTCGACTCAGTGCCACTTGCCAGGTACCCCAGGCAACATTTAAGGGATGGGGGGGGGGGTGGTCCAAAAATAGCTGCACAGTCTAAAAAAACAGCCATCTGACACAGGTGATATGGAGCTGTATAACGGTGTGAGCAGACACAGGAAGGATCAGCCTTGGAAGAAAATGCTAAATTGTACACACATACACACACTAATGCTAAGCATACAAATATTATACTACAGTATGTCTTTATGTTTCTTTGCAGTTCCACTCAATTTTATCTTTAGTTGAAGCATGATGTTGGGATAGAGGTAAACATGCCACCAGATGTGCATGCACAAACACACACACACACACACACACACACACACACACACACACACAACTCATACACAAACGCACATATTTGTGTCTAGATTATTTGCATGTACACCTTGGTCCACATACACACACACACACTTACACTTACACATACACCCGAACACACACATTTGAACACAAAATACACTTACACACACACACTCACACACACACAACATACTGCCGCGCCATTATGTAAGCTACCTTCCTACTGATTCCCAGTGCTGGCTCTGTTTCCATAGCTGTCAGCATGTTCTTGCCATCTGCCCGACGTCAAACTCACATTACAGAAACATGCAGCATAAAAATACATGGACCAATCTGACGAGTAGCCTCTCCAAGTTACTTCTGTTTTTTTGGAGAACCATGCAGATTTAATTCAGTCGACGTTTCATTCAGCTCAGTGTGATGCATATTTAATTGTAACTTCCTGTGACAATTCCACGGAGCCCCTACGTTGCAAAACACTTTGTCTTGCCCTTATTGTCTGTAAATCATTGCTTGTTTATAACTGGAATAAGCAGCTATTCTCAAAAAAAGAGGCCAACTGGAAACAGAAATACTCTGACCAGTAATAAGACTACACAGTAAAACCACATAAATTCTGACAGCCTAAAAACCCTAAGAACCACATTAAGATTGCCATGATATAAAGTTGTAAAGATAGTTGACTGTAATGCACAATAAGATACATTCATAGTGGGCTCAGGCTAGTATCAGTCCCAGCAGGAGTGATTTACAGGGTTGGGTGGGGGGCTGGATAGACTGGGGAGGGAGGACAATGGCTGGTCTGTGGGCTCCCTGTCTTGTGATGGGATAGGCGAGCAGTGCCAGGAGGATCTGGGCATGAGCTGAAGCTGCTGCCAGTTCCCATAAGACACAAACTGTTTTCTCTTTGTTCTCTTTAATGGTCCAAAACATCCATCCTCCAGTGGCTATGACAAAACAGACAAGCCATCTCTCAACACACACACACAGATTTAGTCTTATTTGTACCTCAAAGTTAGATGGAGTGTTTCATCTATCAAACTAGCGGCAAAGCTGCCAATAGATTGCACCCTTGAAGTTAACTCCGTGATAATGGCGTGTATGTTCAGGCTGGGCCGCAGCAGAGGTGGTGAATCAAATCCGCTCCATCGTACTAGTTGAGTTGCTGCCACTCTGTTAGTGGTTAGTGCTGGTTATTGTCTCGTTGTTAAGCCGTTATTGGTTAGCGGCGTCCGGTCGGAGGGGGTCGCTAGCAGCCTGGCCTCCTGTGCAGTGCCTTGCGGCAGAGGGCCAGCGCTGAGGGACCTCGGGGGAGGGAGGGGAGGGAAGGGAGCTGGCGGGCACCAGATGGCCACGCTTTGGGTGCCACTGACACCTGAGCAAAGCCGGCCACTGACTCACTCTGCTGATGTAATCATTAGTGACTCCAGCCCGGCCCAAAACTCCTTCGGCCCAGCACGGACAGGCTGGACCGGCCCAGCACACCACGATGCTAACCGGACACACCCTGTGTGGGCCCTGCCTTATATTGACTTCCGTTTTCTGTCTCTCTCTTTGTGTACGTGTGTTTGTGTGTGTTTTTGGCTCTGTTCTTAACTGTAGAGTGCAGCCCAGTGCCAGGAGGGTGGGAGGAAGAGACGGAGGGTGATGGTAGGGGCGTGGGGGCTGTGTGGGAATGGGTGTTAGTTAGTTAGACAGACCGTCTGGTTATAAATCTCCAACAGGTTGCTGGGTTAGCGCCGGGGTGCAGGAGCAGTTGTAGGAGCTGTCTGTTTGATATCTGTGAGTTTGACAGTGTTTGATCATGTGTGAGCGGCTAATAAGGACTAAAGACAGCCTATAGGAAACGTACAGGGTGATTGTCTTTGCACATTTCCCCCGCCACATCTCTCAAAGCTGCTTTATTTTGCCTGTTTGCCTGCTGACAGTAATTGGCAGTTATTGAAATTGTCCCCTGTTCTATTCGCAACATCAGAAATAGCCTAGAAAATGAATAGTCATTATTTGTAGTCTGATGGCAACAACCAATTGATACAAGATTGCACAGTGGACAGAAAATAGCTCCTACTGGTTGTGTCAGATTTGATCTGAACTTAGCCATTCCGCAGAATTGTGTTTAAACTCCTAACTTGTTATTGCGCCGCACAAGCCATTAAAAGTAATGGGTTGCAAAGCTCAGTGTTGCCACAAAATGAGAAATTTGTTTTTGTATGTGTTTATCAGACACAGATTTTTCCCCCCACCACAATGGAAATGGCCAAAACATTGATTTCAGAACCTGAAAGGATTCGTCATAGAAGTTACTATTGATCTTCTGCAAACACGTGACCGTAACCACGTGACCTATCACGCTGGACGACCAAAGGCAATAGAACTAAATAAAATACGACTAAACTTTATTTTTGAATTATTTGATCAAATATGGTGAAACTTGAGATTTTCTAAATTTTAAGTTTCTTTAAAATACATTACCCATTATTGTATGCAGAACCTTCTCCTATGAGAACGAAATGACATCCTTTACAAAAAAAAAAAACCTCAGTGAAGTCAATCAACGACTTTCATTGGACTGGACGCTCTCAGGTTCTCACAAGCCGGATGTGTGATCTTGCTGAGCACAAAGCACTCCGTGGTGGCGACAAGCTCAGTATGAGTGGTGAGCAGCGGAGAGGGGCCGCCATACGGTGAGGTGAATCATCCCTCGTTCGTGTCCCTGACAGATGGGCCACATGGGCCTGCGTTGAGCCCGGCCGCACAAGCCTGTCGGAAGTGGGCCCAAGTGCCCAGATCCCACAGGGACCGGGTGGTGGTAGTACCCCCGAACTGCACAGGGCCCCCAGCCTTAGTGGGCCTGGCATTTGTTAAATGGAGCTCATTTCAAGTGGACGGTGTACAGCATCAGGGAGATGGGAAGTAGACAGGGAAGTAGACAGTAATTAGTGTTTGTGGTGGTTAAAGTCTGTGGTGGTTTATTTACATAAACATTTTTTTCATTTTATTCTGATTTTTTTTATCTTTTATCCTGGATTTTAAGTCAGGGGGACAAAGCTTATATTGTAACTTATGCAGACACATCAGAGTACAAGCTGACTACCCATACTGTACAGTGTTTATATTTCACATCTTTAAAAATACTCCTGTCCGGTTGTCAGTGGATTAGATTAATGTTTTTGAAAATATTTTGAACTATAAATTATTCTTAGATTAGGCCTCTGTGGCCTCTGGGCATTTGGAGTAGGTTACACGGCTCATGCTTTTTGCCTATGTTATTTTTGCAGGCTGCAATACAGTTACGCTTCACTCTCTACCAGCCTATATATAATTGATTACTCGACCCGGTGGAAGACTCTATCCTAATTGGCATAGCAGTACCAAATGGTAATACATTTTTTTAACTCCTTTTGGATTTTGTCCCAAGGTGGTCACCAGATTAATTCAGATTACTGTAGGTTGTCACCAGATTAATTCAGGTTACTGTAGGTGCATGTGAACTCACCATAGTCCTGACTTCATACTTACACATATCCTCACACATTTGTACACATACACTCTGGTGTACACTAACACCCATACCTATATACATGCTCTTTATCTCTAATACTGACACACAGACACACACACACACACACACACACACACACATGCATACACACTCATACACACATTAATACACACACAGAATAACACCAACACACACTGTCTTTGTTTTTTTTCTCCCTCTCACACACACTCACATTGTCACAACAATGCAACTTATATTTGTGCATAACTCGCAGAACACAACAGAAACACAGCTTAATTCATGTGAAATAGTTTGGAAGGTACTGGGTATTATAAAGGTAAGGATAATACATCTATACACTCCAAACTGTTTGTATAGCACCACCAACTATGTGTGTTCTATTTCTGTTTAAAGTCCACTGTCCAATCTCGGTTAAGTCTAGCTCGGGTTATGGAAATAAAATAAGCCTGAGGCATTTCCCCAAAGTTTTACCGGGTAGCGGAAACGTGCCAATTGAAACAAAATTAGGCAATTTTGGAAACAATAGACTTTCCATTTTTTGGATTTCTGCATCTGCTACACAGTCGTGCCATTTAAAGCACACACACACACATCACATCTGTACATCTGATAAATATATGACGTGTGTGTGTGTGTGTGTGTGTGTGTGTTGTTGGGTGATGGGTCATGGCTTGCAGAACCGTTTGTGCTCTGAGCTCTTTACCGCTCTATGCATTTGTATGGTCAAAGCCTAAATAAGTGACCTTAGAAGTGTTATGTCTTATATGTCACACGACTGGTTAATACTGAACATAAGTTAAAGGTGCTCCTGCGAGTCCCGTGAAAAAGTATAAAAGTATAAAAGAGTATTAAGGATGTGCACACCAGAGACCTCCCATTACCATTTAGTTACATTTCGAGCCCTTACGGCCTATCTTCAGACTAAACAACTTCTGAGAGTCCCAACCATGAAAGATGATCTTATCCTTCATGTGAGGAATGATCTTTTGTGATCATGTGATCTTATCCTTCATGTGAGGAAGATGAATAAGTTAGGGAGGCAGAAGAGAGAATGAGAGAGAGAGAGAGAGAGAGATGTGTGTGAGAAAGATGGGATCAAGCAATGAAATTGAGCCACCATCTTTGCCATCAACAAAGTATCCATGTCCCCCTGCTCTGTCCAAGACTCCTCAGCATTGCAGCTCACACTGACACCCCTCAGCTTGTGTCATTGGGTCATATTGTACCGTGACACTGTAGCTGTCTCCAGTGACACCGTCACTCTTTCCTATCACGTATCTGACCTCAGATCTGTAGGGATGTGCAGAGTTGGTGTGTGTGTGTGTGTGTGTGTATGTGTGTGTGTGTGATTGTGTGTGCAATGGTATACATGTGTGTGTGTGAGTGTGTGTGTGAGCATGTGCACTGGTATGTGTGTGTGTGTGTGTGCGCATGCTTGGCACCAAGTTCTTTAGCTGTGCTAGTTAAGGAGAAGTGGACTCAGTCAGCACAGGGTTTGTTTATGGTCTGTAGGGGGAGAAAGGTGTGAAGCAGAGAGACAGAGTAGTTTGCAAGAGGAGCCTGTGGTGTGTGTGTGTGTGAGAGAGAGAGAGAGAGTGTGTGTATGTGTATGTGCTAATGTGTGCATATGTCTCTGTGAGTGGGTTTGTGTGTGAGTTGGGTGCCTGTACTGTGTGCGTGTGTGTGTGTGTGATGGGGGGGG
>JAGFZM010000173.1:463122-479082 GCA_017657215.1 Limnothrissa miodon | reverse complement strand
GTTCTCCCCCGAGCTGACTCCATGTCCCCGTTTCAGGGGGTGAAATTTGGAAAAGATTGTTGTCAGGTGTGGAGGGCAAATCATGACATCAGCCAAGGGTAATGGGGCCTTGGTGGGGGAGAATGTCTGTGTGTGTGTGTGTGTGTGTGTGTGTGTGTGTGTGTGTGTGTGTTTGTGGGCTAGCCCATGACATTCAGAGGTTGCCACAGTCAAACACTCGCCGCGGGGCCTTGCTCTGGGAACAGGCGCTGAATCAGCTACCTCAGCTGCCCTGCTTTGTCTCCTCATTGCCTTATATTTTCTCTCACAACACAAAGACAAGAGAGGCAATGTGCTGGATATATAGATTGTTTTTGCTTACTTGTTCTGTTTGTTGTGTGTATTTTGTTTGTTTTGTTTTCCTCTTCTCACAACAGCATGAAAAAGGCAAGATCATACCAACCTTCAATACCAGGGCTAGTGGGACGTGTTGTCATTGATGGACATGCATTTTTTTTCTCGCTCTGGGACGGAGGGTTGCGCTTTGGGCTGCCACAGTGCAAAATAGCCTTGTTGCCCAGCGCTACTATGACTGTCACAGTTTTGGGGCAATGTCGCTGCCATGCAACATCACAACACATCTGGTCTTGCCCCCGATACTGGACATCATGTCCTTTCCTGTAACAAAAGCAAGGACTTGTGCCAGGCACGCTTCTTGTCTTTCTCTTTTCAAATCACACTAAAACACACACACACACACACACACACATACGTGTGCACACAGCTAGAAACAGACAGAAACTGACGTAAACACATTCATGTGTCACCTGATATGCACTCTGATTAGAAACCAGAACCTCCCGTGCTTTCTTAATCTCATCCAGATATCTTTCCCTGCTTAGTTTTAATTAAGAAAAGGACCTCTGTTAATTAAACTTTAAAGACACTGGCTCCATGTCCAGCACTGATGTTTATACTCAAATGGCAGCAAAAGCCTGGAAGACAGACAGACAGACAGACAGACAGTGTTGTTTGGGGGTTTTACTCTAATGAAAACACCACCAGCTACTTAGCTACTGATACTGTATGTGCAAGTGAAGTTATAAACACACCAGGCTCTGCAGGGCCACCCTAGCGCCCAGTGCTCCTTCCCTGCCCAGGTGGGGTGTCACTGGCAGGATCAATGACAGGCCTGTGGAGGCTGACAGCCGTGTCGATAGAGCCTGGGCTCTATTTAAAGACGAGCGACAGGAGTCGATGCCTCACAGCTGGCTCTGACACAGGCTCTGCTGGTGGGCGCCAGGCGGGAGAGACACACTGGTCACCTCACGGACACACAATCACACACACACGCGCGCGCACACTAACACAACAGTGAGCGCTCACCTGCATGTATGCTCAGAGACTCACGCTCATGCTCACAAACACACACACACACGCATCACACACAAACATCCACACACGCAAGCACATTCACAGGCACATGTATACTACACATAAATGCAAAAATTCACATATGGACACACACACACACATAGGCACATGCATCCACGCACAAGCTTCTTTGTGGTTAAAAGGCTTCATAAAAAGGTACTTGAGCATAAATAGAAAGAGGCATCTTCTCATATCTACTATCTACATTTTCTGATTGAAAAGAAAGTGTCACGTTTTCACGGTTTTTACTGGTGGATCTATGAGCTTACTACGCTCCTCGAGTTGAAAAGCACCCTTGTAACATTTTACAAGCAAGCACCCATCTCCAATAGTAGCTCTTTGTAAGGAAGCGCACCTGTACCGACTCAATTAGTCAAAGCACAGGCAGATGCAAACACAATCATGTACATGTACAAACACACACACACACACATACACACACACACACACACACACACACACAAGACAGTTAACATCCTGTCTGCCTCCGTATGAATGCCTCTGCACCTGCAAATTTCTGCAGGAAGCCAAAGTTGTTGCCAGTGTCGCGCCACCCGTCATCCCATCAGATCATGTTTCTGCACACACACACACACACACACACACACACACACACACATACACACACACACACACATGCAAACACATGCACACAGTTCATAATGTTTGCCGTAGACGCACACACAGCCGTTCTTCCTCTGCTGTTACGGCGGGCGATACGACGGAGGCTGTGCTTGAAGGATGTGGTCGCTCCAGGCTGGTTGTCTGTGTGTGTGTGTGTGCACAACCCCCTGTTATCTAAAGATAGGCATTGAACCGTTACATTGCAAGGCTTTATTCATCAATTACACTCCTTTATTTTTTCTGTCTTTTTCTTTCTCTCTCATTCACACACGCATATGCACATGCACTTACTCACTCACACACACAAATACACGCATATGCGCACGCACACGTGCACTGGCTGGTATCTTTTTTTTCTGTGGGTTTTTGAATTTAATCACTGCTGAATAAATTGTGGTGTACTTATCATGACAAGGGCCCCACTCAGTCGCTTGGCGGAGCCAACACAGCTGGCGCACTTGTCAACCCTTTCGTCGCTCTCTCTTTCTCTATCTATCTCTCTCTCTCTTTTCTCTCTCTCTCTCTCTCTCTCACTCAGCTTGGCTTGGCACTGCTAAACGGCTTGTTCAGAGGTCGCCTCTCCTCGCCAAATGGAGGCACTTTTCTAATGGAGATGATTGTGTTTTCTTTTTTCTTCTTCGCTCATAATCTCAGAGCAGAGCAGAGAGAGATACAGATGCTCGAACCTCTTCTCTCTGCTTCAATGAGGCCCGTCTGGCATTTGTATAAGCGATATGTGCGTGGATTGCCTCTATCTCTCTCTCTCTCTCTCTCTCTCTCTCTCTCTCTCTCACACACACACACACACACACACACACACACACACACACACACAGCAAAAAAGTTCTAAAACCCTGCAGCGTCTCAAAGATATACCGAGGCACAGAGCCAAGTGCGCCAGCCATGGCAAACATGCAGAAGAAAAAATGACTTTAAGATGCACTAGGAAAAAGAGTTTGCCGAATTGAGAAGGGTTCCTTCAAATTTGATCCGAAAGAGGATAGACACATACAAGGCATCGATGCTTTTTGATAAGTAATAGAGAAAGTAATGACAGTGTTGATCAAACCTACTTTCAAACAGCTTTCTAGAAAAAGTTACAGAATGATGGTTTCCTATACGGACTGTATATTTTCTTTCTCAAATCTTTTCTGCCTCTGAGGAAAAAGAAATCTTGCAATCGGGTAGGAGTCACACTAACAGTCACCTTGAATTATGAATTATATGGAATATGGAGGCATAAGCTATGGGATGATGGCACAGCTGTGGTCACTTGAGCTATTATGAATACGTTGTGTTCCGACTCACTGGACAGGCCCTTCATCTCTTTATTTATTTCTTGGTCCTGCTCTCTTGCTGCCCCCCCTCCCCAAATGCCCACCCACCCTCCACCGTTCCTGGAAAGCTTCGCTCTCACTGATACTATCACTTATTCATCCAGGCCTCTGCTCTCTCTCTCTCTCTCTCTCTTTCTCTCTCTCTCTCTCTCACCCTCTCTCTTTCCCTCTCTCTCTCTTCCTCTCTCTCTCTCTCTGCCCTCCAATGCTCTCTGCCTTTCCATTCTATCCACCTCTCCACCTCACCCTTCCTTCCCTCCCCCCATCCGCCTGTGGTCCTGTTACCAAAGCTGTATACTTTGTGCCCTGCGGCTCTTGGCCTATCTGCTGTCGGAAAGGCCCACGAGGTCCCAGCAACAGACTGTAGCCAAGCCACTCAGACACACAACGCCACCACCCTTCCCCCAATCGCGTCTGAGACAGAATACCAGAGCTCTCTCTCTCTTTCTCTCCCCCCTTCCTTCCAAAAAAACAAACGAACATGTCTGGCTCCAGTACGCCCTGAGGGAAGACATAGAGGGATGAGCTTCTGGGTCATTCCTTTATGGTCCTTCTGACTTGCCGTCATCAGGCCTCAGGGACATAGCTGTGAGGCTGACCGATTGGGAAGACATTGTGACTGGAGTACAGGCCTAAATCTGCCCAGGTGTCAATAATAACTGCTGTAGACAGACGGGGCAGGGTTTTCACCTATTCCGCTGGGAAGTTTGTTTTGATAACTCTGGTTACTGATTAGCTGTCGTGCATGTTGTTCAAGAACTACACCTTGTGTCCTACGTACTTCTCTACTGATAAAGGGCTTTCCACATGACAGAGCTTTTTGCTTGCATCTTCAAAGGTTTTGCAACTTTGTTTTGAAGACTTTGTGTAAGTCTTCATCAACACAAATATCAAAAAAGGCCTTCACTGCGTAGATGGTTTTATTTGTGCTATTTCATGCATATTGCAATTTAAAACAACTAAATGCAATGTTGCAACGTCTAGCCCTAAAAAAGCGCATGTTGTAATTCCCATACACTAGTGTTTGGAGCTGTGTCCAAACTGGTTCACTATATCAAAACTAAAACCATTTGTGGCCATGCCCCTCATCACTTCTACTGACACAATCAAATCCGTTCTTCCACACAGTAACTGTAAACTGCATGAGACACTGGTCCCCTGACTATCTTGGATACACAGTATGCACAAGTGGCCAGTGGGTTGTGTCTGTGAAAATTTAAAAGGGCTCTGGTTGTGGTTCTCTATGCTTGCTGTCAGTTGACCCAAAACACTGTGGCCTACCGTGACTCTGGTACAAGCTGTGTCACCAAGCACTGCTTCAGGCTCTGCACAGTGCCTGCAAAACCATGCAAGGTTGTTCTTCCTTTTCCACGACATATTCACAGCAGTGGTAGTGATAGCTGAAGTGATTCCTCAGGACAGTCTAAAACGTAGGACTTACTGACCTCATCCTCTGTGCTTGTGTCACAGACCGTTGAGATCCTGTGAGACAAGCCCAGCAAATCAGTGAGACAAATTTCTTACTGACGCCAGGATTCTACGTCAGCGTATCCAAAAGTTTCCGTTTTTAAGCATAGACACACAGACGGAACACTATTATCTCCAAATGAATTTTAGGGATCTGAAGTATCCAAATATTTACACCCCTGTAGCATGAAACTGGGTGATTCATTTTGTGCTTTTGCTTGTGATTTGTTGGGGTTTCAAATAAAAACGCAATAATGTGGTCTTTTTTTCCTTCCCAGGATGCTTCCATAGCACACCGCTTTCACTTGATGAGAGAGAAACACCCAGAAAAATTCAACAGCAGGTAGGACACAGCTGTGATTGGTGATCTGTGGTGCTAGGCTACCTGTGAGCGACAAAACAAAACTTTAACAAAGAAACACGGAACGGCATAAAGACAAGAGGAGTGGGGTGGGGGCCCAAACATAATGATCGAATGCACAATGAGACGCTAGAAACAGCTTTTGCCTTCGAAAAAGTCTTTTTTTCTTCTCACAAAAGATCTGTGTGGTCTTTTTTTTAACACAGCGCCAAATGCAACACCCTTCCATATGAGGACCCCAGGCACTCCCAGCAGCAATCACTGAGCGAGGCCTGGATATACAGAAATGATAGGCGCCACACGCTGGGCTACAGAAAGCCCAAACTCCGTAGTCGCACCGGTTATCACTGCCACACATTGGAATCAATGAGGGAACAAACACCACCTGCCTCGCCGAACCAATTGATTGGTTTTGCTCAGCAACCGCCACAGATTGTAATCGATTTTCTGTGACGCGATAACCTATTTACTATTTACACTTTGGTTCTCCTCGTCTGCGGAAGAAGAACTATTGTTTTTCAGCGCGAGTTTTCCATCTCTTGTCTGCCTGGTCGTTATTTTAAACACATCATTCATCCATCCAATCCATTCCTCTGTATCCTGAATTTTATCCTGGCTTCTTAAAGCATTTTCGAGTTCTACAGTAGAGAACCCACTATCTAGCACTAGCAAGTCCTGATCCACAGGCAGGAAGTCTCTTTTAACTGAGTGTTACATAATTCTCCTCCTCCAGTGCAGTGACATTCCTGAAAAAAATGTCAAGATGACTGTCTTTTGTGAAGAGTTTAGTGTAGAGACTAAAGAAAGAGGTGGGGATCCAATCTAAAGGGCTTTGAAAATCGCCAGCATTGGAATTGTGGTGTGCCTTCAACTTACTTACTTTTGCGCAGAATATAAATTCTTGTATACTGTTCATGAATGATTGTGTGTGTGTGTGTGTGTGTGTGCGTGTGTGTGTGTCTATGTGTGTGTGCATATTTGTGCAATGTAGTGTATTGTGTGTGTGTGTACGTTGGATTGAATGGTCAAAATTGGTGTGATGAGTCAGCGTAATGGAGTGGATGTGATGTTGGCACCGCTGCCATTCTCAGGGCCACTGGGGGAAGTTGCTTGTAAAAGTCCCCTACTTGAAAAAGCGCAGAGCTTTTGTCAGCCAGTGAGATACCCATGGTGCTTTTTTACACTGGCCCATAACCTTCTCTTCTGCTTTGATCTTGACGCTCCTATTATTTCCCACTCTGTGCTTTGTCCCTGATGCTTTCCTCCTCCTCCTACTTCTCCTCCTCCTCCTCCTCCTCCCCCTCCTCTACCAGTTCTCTATCATTCTTCTTTCAGTTCACCCCCTCTTTCCCTATCTCCCTCTTTCCCGATTTCTCCATCTCTCTCCCCCACCCCCTTGTGACCACAAAGAGCCGAGGAGTGCTTTTAGCCTCTAGCTCTGAATTGTTCGGCTACGTCTTCGATGGAGTGGCTACCTGGTTAGGCCGGTGCAGCTGGGTCTGTTTTCAAGGCCTGCTCTCCCTCCCAGTCCCCTAGTGCCACACAGTTCAGCCAGGGTGAGGCCTTGCTCAGTGACAAAGACAAGTAATGCTACTGCACCACAGTGTACAGCACTAAGCCTGCTGGATGTCCAAGCACAAAGGCAAAGACAGCAATAGCTATGAGCCTGTATCTGCTCAGCCAGTATTTGCCACAATAAAAAATATATTAATTTAGACTTATATTATACACCAGATGGTGGCTAGATGTGTTTGTGTGTGCAAGTGTGTGTGTGTGTGTGTGTGTGTGTGTGTAGCATGCGTAGGTGTATTTAATTTTTCATCTTGGACAAACCCTGAGCATCATGGATACAAATGTTTAGGGGTGAAGGAGTAGAGGGAAAAGACTATTTACATTCTGAATCCATTTGTGGTCAAAGGGATGCACTCTCCAGACCTGACTGGGAGAAGAGACAGAGGAGCTTGTGTTTATTCCTGTTATCCCCCCCCCACCCTTCCTCCATCTGTAGCTATCAGTGTCATGCTAACATAGCACACTGTGCAATCAGGGTGCACTGCTTAGACCGTTTACAGTGTACCCATCAATTATTGATGCGCCAGTCACTATCCATTAGACCTCAATTTCCACACCACTCCAGGCTTCTTTTCTTTTTTTTTCTTTTTTTTTCTTTTTTTTTTTAAGAACATGGCAGGGAAGAATGAGACAAGAACCAAGAAAGATAAAAGGAATAATGGAAAGAAAGTACAAAAACAAAAACAGAACTCTGTGAACCCAGCTCTGTGTGTATAAATGGTAAGCATTTGAAGGTGCACTCTGCCTAGGCTGCATGCGTCTGCAAACTCTTGAGAGAGCAAGAGAGATGGGTGCTCTCTGTCGTTCCTTCTTCCTTTCTTCCTCCTTGTCTTCTTCTCCTCCTCTTTAAAGCGACATCTCTCCAGATGGCGCAGGAGCTGCGGTTGCCATGGAGCTTTGGCAGGCAGAACGTCTGTGGGCCATCAAACTGTCACAGGCGCTCACGGAGAATGAGGCTTGTGATATGACAGCGACCTGCTCCGCGTCGGCTAAATAGCCATTACTCCCAGAAATCAGTGCACGACCCCCATTACAACGGATGCTTGCCACTGGCACGCTGCTATGCATTATCTATGGAGCGCGGAATGAAAAAACAAAGGAATGTAAACAGCTTGAATTAACAATGTATATCTTTTTATTGGACATAACAAAATAGGTGAAATGGCTGTGATGATAAAATATTAAAACACTGAGTGAAATATTGATGTGGAAAATGGCGCAAACACTGTGGCCAATAAGACGGACACATATTCACATACTGCTCCATGTAGCTCCCTCACTCTCGTGTTTACTATGCACTCATTTTGTAGTAGCAGTCTACTGAAATCGGCTTTGCATCTGAAATAGTATCCATGCATGAAGAGTAAGTTGAGATGCAGTGTTAGTGAGCTCTGTGCGATTCACAGATTCACACCCGAACAGGGAAAAAAAATGTTCTTCAAATCAGTCTGCACTCTGCATTCTGCAAACACTCACACACTCTCTCTCTTTCTCTCTCTATCTGTTTCTCTCTCTTTCTTCCTCACACACACACACACACACACACGCACACACACAGAAACACACACCCCTTGTGGTGTGACATTGGTGGAGCTGGGGGTGGGGTGGGTAGTGTGACTCCTAACACCTCTGTGGATGGGTGATGATGTGCATGAGAAGAGGCCCAGTAGCCCGTGGCCTCCCAGAGAGCCTCGTTGCCAGAGCACTAATGACGCCACTAACCACAATGGGGGAATAAGAGGCTGGGGGAGGGGAGCACTAGATGCACAGAGGGGCCGGGGTGTTGAAACACCCCAGAGAGGAAGTTTTGGATTAAGAGGTGTCAAATTGCCCTCCCTCTCCCCCCTGTTAGCCCACCCCGCCCCCACTAAAGAAACACAGAGGGGGGAGAAAAGGGAAGAGTTGCTGGGATGCATTGTCCACCGCATCTCAATGACAAAGGAGACTCTGTGGACGGCTGCTTTTCCCATCCAAACAATGGGAGGGGACGAGGGAGGCACCACCAGGGAGGCTAGCACTCCTCTGGAACAGTGGCAGGAGTTGGGACGGGCGCAGGGCTGGGAGCCGTAGCTGCAGAGAGACTGGAGCCGGGGAGGGTTGCAGCCCGGGCTGATTCTCGTTGATGACTCTTCCCATAGCAACTGGCCACCTGAAAAGAAGAAGTCCTCCCCTCTTCCTGTGGAAAACTGCCAAGGCTGTTTACACTGAGACACATGCAGCTGTGTGATATTTGTTTAGGAGCAGTGAACAAAATAATATGATAGCAATGATTTAAAAAAAAACATACCATAAAATACAATTGGAAAAAGGCTATGTGTAAAGGCTTTAAAATATAGGTTTGGCAGAGACATAATGGGCAAAGTGAACATGGCACTGACCTCAATCCACTCTCTATGGGGGGCATGGATGCACATTATTCTTAGGCTGTTAAGGCAGTCAATTTTTTGTTATTTCATTGATTGGTGGAGACCAATGGGCCCTTTGTTGATTTTTGTCACTGGGGGAGGGGAGGACAGTCACACACACACACACTCACACACGCAAACACACACACAAACACACACACACACACTCATACACCCCCCACCATCAGCCAATATGTTATTCACAACCATAGAGCGACATGGCAGCTCACAGTTTTTCCTCTCTCATTCCAAGAATTGGGCCTTTAAAACATAATTATATAGACTCTTTAGAATCTCTCAAAGCACAATAGAAATACCACGGTCAGGCAAGCATGATCATTTCTTAACACAGATATGGCAGTGAAAACGCAGCGTAAGTTCTTATGATGGAGAGTCCTGGGGGGGGGCAGTTGGACAGGAGTCACATGTTGGGTGGAACATACGGTGCTGTAACACAGAACTACTTGGCACGGGGAGCCCAAACGACCGGAAGGGACAGATATGTCCTTAGTGGTTGTGCTTCCCGGTCCCGCCTCACTGAGGTGTTTACTAGTGTGTGTGTGTGTGTGTGCATGTGTGTGTTTGTGTTTACGTGTGTGTGGATGTTTGTCACTGTGGAAATGCACATGTTTGTGTGTGGGTGTACGTATTTGTTTGTCAGTGTGTGTTCGTTGGTGTCTGTCTGTGTCTGTGTGTGTGTGTGTGTGTGTGTGTGTGTGTGTATATGTGTGTGTGTGCATGGAGCTGCAATAGTGACCCACCCTGGCTGCGATCTGGAGCTTGTCGTGACCTGCTGCTCCCTGCCTGTGGTGCAGTGGGATAAATATACTTTCCCCTCGCTGTCATCTACGGCTGCCAAGAAGAACAGCCTGTGTGTGTGTGTGTGTGTGTGTGTACTCACTGTCCACTCACAATCAGTTGCATTTATGTAGTGAGCCACCATACTTTGGGGTGGCCGAAATCCTAAATACTAAAATGTAGAAGTCCAAACAATAAGTCTATGCATTGTTGTAGTGATTTTCGAGATATTATTTATATAAAATGCGTTATAAAGGGATAACATGCACCCAGATATAGACTGAACCTATTAAGTACCCACAGAGTACCCAAACATGCATCTAATGTGAGACTCATTCATCCTCAGAATCTAATTCATGAATTATAATCCCCCCACCCACCCACCCATCCACCAACATAAGCATCTCAGTGACAGACAGACCGACCGACAGACAGCATGGCAAGTGGCCATCTGCTGGGGACTCTGTTTCTCCAAGGTCAGGGGTTCAGTTCCTGGGTGGAACTCACCACTCCAGCTCCCCTGATCCCAGCTCCCCAGGGACACGCATGTCACCGCATTATGAATGGAGAGAGGAAGGAATATGCACTTAGATGCTGACATACACACACACTTACTCACTCACACACATACACACACACACTCACACACATTCACATGCACTCTCACACACAAACACACACACACATGCACACACACCGGCAGACAAAAACTTGTATAATCTCACACACATTCGGTATTTATACATGCACACACACACACAAATAAATACACACACACACAGAAAGAAACACACGCACACACTCATTAAAGGCCATCACTGGTCAAAAACAGCGCTGTAAGGAGTGAGAAATGCTCAGCGTGCGAACGTTTGTACTCTGCAATAATTCTTACTTAATTAGCTGGCCCTCGTCAACATTGCAAAGCTCTATAAGCTAATAGAATCAATGGCCAGTGGAAATGGAGGCTGATTAGATCAGCCTGAGATGGTAAATATGGTGTTCACTCCCAGATGACACACAGTCACTCAGTCTCTCAAAGATCTCTCCATCTTTCTCTTTTCTCTCTGGTGCTCTCACGCAAATGTGCTGTATCTCTTGGACACACACACACACACACACACACATAAACAAGCACACACAAAAATAAATATGCGCACACACACGAACATGCACACACACAAATAAATATGCACAAACACACACACAAATGCACAGACACCCTCCCCCCACACACACACAAATAAATTCACACACACACACACACACACACATACACACATTCATCTTTTCTACCCATCCACCTCCTCCTGAGGTGAGTAGTCCACATCCTCTTATCAGTCCTCGGTGCCATCACCTTCCAGCTATACCCTCACAACCCCCCTCCCCACCCCCATCTCACACCCCTTCCTGTCCTGTGCTACTCTGTCAATCAAGTGCTCTATCAGGCCAGGGATCATCTGCATGATGGTTGAGTGCAGTCCTGAGTGATCAGCAGAGATAGGCATAGGAGGAGTGCTCATGGGTCAACGGGTCAGTGCTCCCAGAGGGGATTATGAAAGATAGCCATCTCTTTCTCTCTCTCTCTCTCTTACTTACACACACACACACACACACACACACACTCACACACATCCCCCAGGGGAGGCTACTGGTGAGACCCCTGGCTCCTGGGAGCAAAGTGAGCATCTCGCTCCATAGCTACCTTTATAATGTCCAACAATGTGAGTGCAAGGGTCTTCCTGTGTGAACTCGTCTTTGTCCTCAGTGCACAGGGATGATTACCTCGTCAATAGCCGCTTTACTGAGTAAACAAGCCCATGCCAGAAGCCATCTCTGTTTTGAATTTCAGGAGTCTGCTGTGACTGTCTAATCAGTAATTGTGTAATCAGTCATTGATGTAATGAGGATCTGTTGAAATGACCTAAAGTCCTGAACATAAACCTTTTGTGTTACTCAAGGTATTTCAAAGGCCCTGCTACTGATAGCGTAGCTTACACGAAACCCACAGATAGCGATATAAGTGGAAGTGCCCTAGATTAGGAAGACTTAGCCTTATTTCTTGTGTTAGCCTTATTTATTAAAGTCAAAGTCAAAGTCAGTTTTATTTGTCAATTTCTTCAAATTTACTTGACATACAAAGGAATTGAAATTACATTTCACACTTGTCCCATGCGTAGACGTTGACAACAATAAAGTGCAGATGCACAACAAAAACAGCTCTAAACAATAAGGTAATGTTAAGTAAAAAAAAAAAAGTGCAAGTAGGCTTAAGGCATTATACTTAGGTAACATTTATTTACTTATAGGAGAGATAACAGGGATATCATGGGGAATGGCTATAGATCATGAGCCTGATAATACTCAGGCTAACCCAGGCCATCGTGAACTTATTACCCTCCAAAGTATAAAAGGCTAACCACCGAGCAAAGGTCCAGAGGTCATTCCTCTTTCATTTTTTAGCTTGAGCAAAAAATCTTTCTTTCATGATTAATCACCTTCTCGACTTATCTTCAAGTGCATTGGTATGTTTATCGACCTGGATATTGCATGGTGGAAGTCCATTTTTGAACTCAGAAAATACCCTTATCTGGGGCTCTTTAAGTGTTCCCCCCTGCGCGGCCATCTCTGCTGACCGAGTGGAATTTGAATTGCCTTAGGATGTGCACGTGCGCTACCACACAGTCTTGTGGGCCCAACACTGGCACAGTGACTCACTGGTGTCAGCGTCATCCCAAAAACCTCTCGGTGAGATGTGAAACCTTGAGAATGTTAGCCGGGTTGGAGATGAATTAAATAAGACAAAGATGTTTTCTAGCACTGTTACTACCTCAAACACTCGCTCTTGCACCTGCAGAAGAGCACGGTGCTGTTAGATGTGTTTCTCTCTCTCCTCCTGCAGGCTCAGAAGGAAGTACTCCAGTTTATGATGTGTAGAGAGCAACAAAAGAGGAACAGGAGAGAAACGCTTCTGAAATCTGGCAGACCGTTGCGGTTCTGTGACGACGTCGAAGCATGTGCTTTGTCAGCGTGAAGAAGGAGAAAATGACAAGTAGCTTGTAAGAGCATGAAGAAGAAGAAAAAGAAGATAAAGATGAAAAAGAAAAAAGACGAGAAAAGAGAGGAAGTTTTTATTATTGTATGAGTCTTCAGAGGGAGATTCTAACGAGGTTAGGCAGGCCTACTCATTGAGAGTCTACGACTGCCTAATTGTGATCTCAAATGCTAATAATCTTTTATATGGAAGGGGGAAAAGGTAGATGCTAGAGAAATTAGCAAATGGTATGAGAGCGCTCGCACAGTAATTACTTTTAATATTGACTTTTTAATTAGCTAGTAATAAGCCATATGTTTGGAAAGGCCAAAGGGAAATATATTGGAGTGAAAATGCAATGATGTTATTTGTCTGTTGCGCATATCAGTACTCTCGCTGGTCTGTACAAGGTATCAAAGTATTTAAAGTTGCATTCACAAAATGCCAGCATGTATCATTGCGACAGTTCCATTTTGATGACATTTGAACAGAAATTAGAAGGAAATGACCATACAAGTGCATTAACGAATAAACTTGCTGAGGCTGAGACTGGCCTGTCCATCCTCAGTGATGAAAACACTAAGTGTATTTTCATTAGTCACCAAAGGAAGTAGAGTGAGTCGCCATTTACCCCCGAGTTTCCTTGAGATCTCTCCACACACACACACACACACACACACTGATAAATGCGCTACCCAAAGGACAGGCTTCTCCAGCAGCGGGACTGTTGGGTAAACAAGTTGTGTTGTCACTGTCAGCAGTGCTCCTGTGTGCTTGCAAGCCTGCGTCAGTCGTTAGGTGCTCTGAAACCTCATTCAGAAATGCTCCCCTCTAAAAAAACATAACTCACTTGTTTCATTTTAGCATTTTTTTTTTACTGGAACCTTTCAGTTCTTACTTCTAAGCTGTAGTGTAATGAAAAGGGTTTTATGGAGAAGAATGAGATTGTAAATGACTCTTTTCTTCCATGAAATCTCGTTTTTTCCCTCCTTTTCTTTCTTCTCTCTCTATCTTTATCTCTCTCTTCATCCTTTCCCCCCTTTTCTCCATCTCTTTCTCTCTTTCTCTCTATTTCTCCCTCTCTTGTACTCTATCCTCCTATATCCGACTGCTTGGATTGCTGCTGCGGACGGTGTCAGGTTTCTCCAGAGGGCAGAAAGAGGTCCCTGCCTGCACTGTCAGCCATGTTTCTCTTACACCTGTCTGAGGCTTCTCTCTCTCTCTCTCTCTCTCTCTCTCTCCCCTCGCTCCTTCTCTTCCTCTCTCCATGGAAGCTATCAATATTTCAGCAGTCAGGATGAAGGGCAGCGGGGTTGGAGCAGTGGGGTGATTTGGGTGTTTAAATGCATCAGTGTGAGGCCCAGGCGGCTCCCTCTGATGATGCAAGCAAAGCCCACTGGAGGCTCGGCACAGATGCTTGGCAGAATAGGCTGAGTGGAGAGTCAGAATGCAAGACTAATATAGGAAAACACAGTCTAAGATGGTGCTCTCTTAGAGGCTTAGCTGCTGAGTGGGACCAGCGAGAGGCAAGACAACTGGCCCTGAAATTAGCTCATGGAGAGATCAATGCGCATTGGGTAATGCTATCAAATAGAAAATGATTCAATAAAAAGACTCAGTGTTTAAGTGAGATGTTGGTGCTGATATGCTTCCATGTGCCCTCATGCGTGTTGTTTGTTGTGTGTTGTGGGTTGTGAGTGTCACGCCAGTTTTCCTTTTAAAGCGGAGGTCAGCCCAAGGCAGCACTCCTCCCATTGTTTGCTGCACCAGCAGAGGCTTAGGTGGTGTGTTTGTTCCCAGTAGCAAAGCCAGCGCTCATCGACCCCAAGCTCTGGAAACTCACTGTGACAGAAGCAGTGCAGTAAATGTCTCAGTTTCCATGAACGTGAAGAAGGGAATATTTCAGTTAGAAGCGACATCTCCAACTCAATACATTACCCGTGCTGTATTACTATATGCATACATACCCTACTTTTACTCTTCCTCTCTCTCGTTCTCTGTCTTTCCCTCCCTCTTTCTCTCTCTCTCCTCCTCCTTTTTTCTTTTTCTGTCCCCCTCCCCTTTTGTGTATTTGCATCTCTCTCTGTCTCTGTTTCTCTCTCTCTTTTTCTTTCTTTCTCACTCTCTCTCTCTTTCTTTCTCTCTCTCTCTCTCTCTCTCACTCTGTCTTTCACTCATCTAATTTGATTTCCTTTCTCTTTATCTGTAGGATGAAAAACAAGCTTTGGTATTTTGAGTTCGGCACAACAGAGACCATCTCTGCCACATGCAAGAAGCTCAATGAGTGTATCGAGGTGGAGGTGAGTGAGCGAGTTTGCACACCAAACCAGTTTTGGCTTCAGATGGAGAGCCTCCCATTCACACGGTCATTAGGCACAGCTCCTCTGAATGACTAATTCACTGTACCATAAAATAACGGCCATCTATTTCTCTGTTTAATTACAAAAACCAAAGGCTGGCTCTCAGTCTCAAATTCACATTGTAGTCAATATTACATTGTAGTGATTCATGGATAGAGGCCTGAAAAATCATTTCACATGCGGGATGTCCATGTTGTATTTAAACAACACACAAATACAAGTACTGCAGGGACCCACAGCAGATTGATTAATCTCCTGCCCAGCAAGTGTTAGAATTGAGGATAGGTCTACAACTGATTATAGGTGTCTGTCTTTGTCTGTCTGTGTGTGTGTGTGTGTGTGTTTTTATGTTGATGGATTGTCCCAAAGCTCACAGTGCCAAATCCAATCCAATTGTTCATAATGAAAGGATTTTGAAAAGAAAAAAAAAAAACATTAAATGCAATATCTAGGTGAAAGCGGAAATGGAATGGAATTTGCTCAGCCTGAACTCTCTTTTTTTTGTGCTTGTTTTAATCACATCCCCTTGCTTAAAGCGCTGCTATGACTAATGACTCACGAGAGCTAATAGCTACAGCAGGATAGCAATTAC